>CAJNDV010032546.1:17139-27627 GCA_905221635.1 Symbiodinium sp. CCMP2456 | reverse complement strand
AAACCCGAAACCCTAAACCCTAGCAAGGGCCACTTGCAGGCCAAGGGGCAGGTACCGGATTTTCTCGACGTGCGCTTCCTTGCGTGAGCAAGCTTCATGGGAAAACACAAGCTACTGCAGGGTCTTTACTGACTACACCAGGGCTTTGGGCCATACTAAATCATGAGCATACTAATGTGGGGGCTACAAACTTGAATAGCTAATCCTTAGACAGTAAGAGAACCAACCTTACTTGCATTGCTAGAAATACTGTTGATGGACGAAATCCTGCATGACCCAAAATATAGTATAGTACCATAAATCCCATAGTGTAGGTATATAAGGTCATGCAGGATTTTGTCCATCAACCGTAGTGTACAAACCAAGGCAAAGGTCCGAAACCTTGAAGCGAAATTTTCTCGCACCAGACCCTGAACTCGTGAACCGTACACTCAGGCCCAGAGTTAGGGTTTAGGGTTTAGGGTTTAGGGTTTAGGGTTTAGGGGTTTAGGGTTTAGGGGTTTAGGGGTTTAGGGGTTTAGGGTTTAGGGGTTACCGAAAACCAGCTAAACCCAACACTCTACATACCCGAAGCCCAGAAACCCCGACACCCTGCACCCAAGCATTCCTATGCTAAGTGCTTTATAATCACCCGGCTCTAAGGTAACCCGACTCCCTACGCTCTAAAGCCTCCTGAACCTTAAAAAAACAAAAACGTTGCAATCCAATCCTCCGAGGCTCCTTAGATGCCAGGACACCCTTTTTTAATGGGTTTAGGGTTTAGGGTTAAGTTTTTGTCACAAGGGACCCCACTGCTGCCCTCACTGACCAGCTCGACCCAAGAACCCTCAACCCTTGCAGTGAATCCCAGAAAGTTGGAAACCGATTTAAGGACAACTGGTGTTGGGAGTTCCCTGTACATTACTCTTGAGGATTGAGGCTTTTGGGTTTCCAACTTTTGGTCCTCTACTGTAATCCCAGACCGTCAACCCTAGATCTGGAAGGCTTTTGGGCTTCTACATACTCTAATCAACCCTAGATCCGGAACGCCAGACCCCTGCACCGGAAACCCTCCGAAACGTCTCTCGTTTGCCAAGACCCGAATCCCGAAATCCCAGGCCGTCAACCCCAACCCTATAGACCCTAAACCCTCCCGAGGCTTCCTTGTTGTCGAGATCCCAAACCCTAAACCCTAAACCCTGAAACTAAACCCTCAACCCTTTTTCCCTAAACCCTAAACCCTAAAACCCAAAATCCCTAAACTCCAAAGCCTCCGAGGCTCCTTGTTTGCCAGGATGGACTGCATCACCATCGTATGGTCGCTCTGCGCGCTGTCGATGGCACTCCTGGGCTCAAGCCCTAAACCCTAAACCCTCAACCCCTTAACGATGAACCCGGGGCCCCTGAACCCTGAACCCACTAGAACCCAAAACCCTAAACCCCGAAACACTAAACCCTAAAACCCTTTTGCAGCCAGACCTCCTAAGGTGTTGCCAGGTTTAGGGCACTGATAACCCTAAACCCTAAATCCTAAACCCCGAAAGCAAGCCTAAACCATATAGAGCCGTTAGGGCCTATAGGGCTCAGGGAGGGTCCTTGGGGCTCTGTGTCAAAATGGTTGCAGGCGGAGTCTCTTTTTTTTTGTGGGGGGGGGAGGGGGGGGGTTAAGTTAGGAACTTGTGTCTTGGTTTGGGGTTGGTTTGGGGTTTAGGGTTTTGGGTTTAGGGTTTAGGTTGTTGTTGCTTTGGGTTTAGGGTTTAAGGTTTTGGGGTTTGGTTTTAGGGTTTGTGCAGTCAGCGCCATTTCCGCAGAGCCAACATCGGCCGCCAAGGCGACACTCCAAGCAGCAAGCCCAAGACAAAACCAACCCATCCGACACCGCAAGAAACCAGGAACAGGGGGTTTAGGGTTTAGGGTTTAGGGTTTTTTCCCTCTCGCATGGCAGAGAACAAAACTCACAGGCGAGGTTAGCATAGGACAATGTTCTGAGTTGCTGCACCTAATTCAGTAAGCACTCACTCTCGACTTGCCATGACAGAATAAACAAAAGAGAGTTTAGGGTTTAGGGTTAGGGTTCAGAGCTTCTCAGCTGTATGCCTCTGGGTTTGGGGCTTATTACGAACCCGTTAACCGCCAACCAAGTCAAACGAGCATCCAAGTGGAGCCCGTTTCTCACAGGACCTCAACCACCTTGCTTACAGTATGTCATCCTGATGCATCCAGACATCTTGACTTGTTGCCCGAACTCTAACGGCCAAACCAACAAGACAGCTCCAAACACAGAATGCGCATGTGAGGCTACTGCACACTCCACACCAACCAACAAAACAAGAGAAACATGCTGAACTGCCAAGTTGCTGACAGAAGACACCAGTAACCACCTGCAAATCGATTTGCTGGGGCAGAAAACTCTAAACCCCACACCGTCCGAGAAAGCTGTTGGTTGTTTCTGGACCCCAAACCCCACCTTTGGGCTTTAGCACCTACGCCTCAACGCTCGACGCCCGTTACCGTGCCACGGTTTCTTGCTCAATTCCGGTCTCTTATCAATGCGAGGCGTGCCTAAGTAATGGTGATCGGAACGGCAGAGCGACAATCATTGAATCATACTGGGCAAAGATCCTAGCGAGAAAGATCAACAAAAACATCTGCTTCACAAGCTGCGAAGGTGAAAAAAACTTTGCCAGGACACCAAAGAGCTAAGACCTGAGACCTTTTCACCCATGATGGCAGGCTCCGGACGGATGGTAGGCCACTGTCGGTTCAAACAGTAGGGCCACTTTCTGGAGTAAACGACTCCCAATTCAAGGTGTTTGATACACTGCTTCTCCTTTCCCTGTCGCTGCAAACTGCACCTGCCTATCGCACTCGCGCGGCATAGTGGGGGACATAGACATGCACCCGAAATGCTGCTTTCCCAAGGAACGAAGTTTGAAGACAACAAGCCGTGCAGTCTGGAGGCATTGAGCACTGCGAAGTACCTGAGCTGCTTGACCAGCAGTTTGGGGCCTAGTGATCCTTAAGGGAGTCAACCCTAAACTTTAAACCCTAAACCCTAAACCTTTTGGAGTCTAAACGTTGAAGTTTCGTTGGACCCTCACTCTCGGTTCGGGGTTGCAGGGTGTGGGGTTTGGCTTCATTCTGCGCCGGGGGCCCGGCTTCCTTCAGACGGAAGGCTACGACTTACGCTTCCAACACGCTAAAAGCCCTGAACCCTAGACCCGACACCCTGAAGTATGTGCCTGTGCCCCAAAGTAGCCAGAAGCCAGGTCCCCTTTTGAAGAGAAACCTGGCTTCAGCAGAAAACCCAAGCTCAAAGTCCCTAGACCCTCAACCCTAAACGCATACAAAACCAATGAGGAGTACAAGCTCTCAACCCCAGTGCCCTTCTGAAGCCCTCCAAACACCTGAAACCCCATAACACCCTGACGGAGCCCCATGCAACATTAGACCACACTGTAATCAAAACCCTCAGGCCCCAAAAACGCAAATCCTACCTAGACCCGAAAGAACCTACCGCTTCCTTAAGCACCCATAGGAACCCTGAAGAAGCTACGTTTTTAAGGACTTACAGCAGGAAATCACCATAAGGAGCCCGAAAGAAGTTAGGTTATACAGGGTTAAGGCAAACCCTAAGGCGGCCAAACCATTAGGGTTTAGGGTTTAGGGTTGCTCCTGAAACGCCAAAGCACGTGAAGGCCACATAGAAGATGAAGACGAAAGCCCACAAAGGTGACATGGCCTGGGCTGTCCTAAGGCCTTGGTGTTTTATCTAGCTTTAGGTTTAGGGTTTAGGGTTTAGGGTTTAGGTTTTAGGGTTGGGGTGGTGGGTTTTGGGGGTTTAGGATTTGGGGGTTTTGATCTTGGAGGTTCTTAGGTTTCGGTCTTTACGATTTTGGAGCTTGGGGGGTTGTAGGGGTTTGCGGGATATTCGGGATCTTGAATGTTGCTGACACACCGGGGCAATTCCCGGTTCCGTAAACCCTAAATCCGGTTTCGGGGCTCACTTGTTAAGGATTGGGGCTAGCATGGCCCAGAGGGAGCCTGATGAAGAACCCCCGCTTTTAATGGGGACAGTGATGGGAAACCTGATGTTAAAAGCCTGAACAGAAGATGGCCATAAATCGGGGGCAATGGTGTCAACCTAACTTTAGAGGCTGAACACTCGCGGTTCGACAAGTCGTCGGAAATCGAAAAAAGAAATCGAATGTGAATCATTATTCAGACCGCAACTCGAGCCATCACGATGATGGCTATAATGGTTTGTCGTTCTGGCTGTGACCACAGCTGCCACTGACGACGACAACTCTGCCAACAGTTCCTTGCTTGATGCAATTGTTGTACGAGTGTCATACTTGTTGCTACTGTTCGTCGGCTTTGCGATCTAATTCGGCTGCATGCATGCTAAGCAGAAAAAGCGACGAGGCATGATGCTATGATGTGGATGTGCCATTCCGCATACTCGTGCTTTAAGAAGTGAAATTAATGCCACTACCAGCCATTCATGGCACAATCCGAAGTACAGGGCAAACGCAAAGCCCAAGAAGCAATCAGCGGTTGGATGACATCTTCCCAACTGACACCTCCGGCGATACCTGCTGGCAATCTCGGAGTGAGTGGCTTAGGCTTAGGTTCCTAAAGCCCGCTTCAATTCCAAACCCCAAAATACCCCTTTTCAGCCCCCCCTAAACCCGAAGGCAAACCACGGAAAAACCCTAAACCCACGAAGCCCCAAGGCTTAAGGGCTTATGGTGTAGGGTTTTTTCCCTTTCGCGAACTATGCTCTCAGGCGAGGCTGAATAGTACATCCGCCAAGTAACGGCAATTAGTCAGTGTGTCGCTCAGCTCCCTATGAAAATTCCAATCAAAAGTGTAGGGTTTAGGGTGTAGGGTTTAGGGTGTAGGGTTTTGGGTTTAGGGTGTAGCCTCAAACACCAAACGCTTCTTTTGTTGCCCTAAACCTTAAACCCTAAACCTTAAACCCTAAACCTGAAACCCCAAACCTGAAACCCCAAACCCTAAACCCTAAACCCTACCTAAACCTTAAACCCTAAACCTGAAACCCCAAACCCCTAAATCACGGGGATCCCGAACCCCCCCGCGCTGGGGCCTGAAACTTCGACCCTCCAGTCGAACTGAAAAGGCCCTGGGGGGGGGCCGAAACTCTAGGGTTTAGGGTTTAGGGTTTGGGGTTTAGGGTTTAAGGTTTAGGGTTTAGGGTTTAGGGTTTAGGGTTTAGGGTAGCTGATCTATAGAGGCCCGACCATAGACTGAGTGACTGGATTTTTAAGTTGTGTAGGCGCACCTTTGTAGTACCTGCCCGCAGTCGGCACACAACTAGAAGGACTGGGGTTTAGAATCAAGGGTTTAGGGTGATCTAGAGGTCTGAATTGTAGACGAGAGTTTCGGCAGGTATCGGGTGGTCTTTTAAACCAGGCATGTACTCGGAAACCCTTACGGGTTACTACTACTTTTTACTCAGGCCTCAAGACTACTTCAATTCACTCATGTGTTATGAAACCTCATAGTGACCCCTGCCGCGACTCTCCTGAAACCCTGCGAACTCTGTTGAAAGCCCTGTAAAACCCGATGTAATCCCGATGAGCCCCTATCTCAGACTTTGTGGACGGCGTGCTCATGAAGAGGCTGAGCATGGCAATGGGCAGCGAATAGAAGTATCGCTCCGCGGCCTGGTCGGCTTTCGGGATGCATCGGGTGCCGGAGATTTCCGGGGGGTTTCATCGGATTCCTTCAAGCGGCTTCGTGGCCTAAGCTTTCCTAAAGCCCTAAGCTTCGGCCCTCAACCTCGA
Source organism: Symbiodinium sp. CCMP2456 (assembly GCA_905221635.1). Taxonomy (NCBI): domain Eukaryota; class Dinophyceae; order Suessiales; family Symbiodiniaceae; genus Symbiodinium; species Symbiodinium sp. CCMP2456. The sequence continues at coordinate 21,838 of CAJNDV010032546.1, read as the reverse complement.
AACCCTACACCTCCGAACCCGAAACCCCACACCTCCCCACCTTGAGCAGGGACTGCAATGCACTAAGCCCTGAATACCTTCAGCCAAGCTCCAGACCATAAGCCCTAAACCTCCAGGCTTTAAACGCCCACAAACGGCCTCTGGGAGTGGCTCTGCATTCGGATCCAGGACGTGGTCCCCCACGGCCTCAACGAAGCGTCTTGGGCTTTGAGGGGAGGGAGGTTGCAGAGGGTGACATAGGGGATTTGCCAATTCTTACTTATTTTGGGGGTTTTAGGGTTTAGGGTTTAGGGTAACTGTACAAAACCAGAAGGATCCAAACGGAAAGATAGGCATTGACCATGATTCCGACACCCAAGACATCCGTTACCGCTTGCCTCCGGCAACCCTGAAGCGCTTAAACTTCAAACCTGAAACTATCAACGGTTTCGATATCTCCTGCATGACCGACAACAACGGATTCCCAGAGCCGTAATCCGCATTCCATCTGCTTACTTAATTTCGAGTATGTCCTATCCGATCCTTAAACAGCTCTAAGCCTAAAATTCGAACCCAATTCCCAAACCCCAAGCCCAAGACCGTACTTAAAGCCAAACCCGAACCCTCCAGCTCCCAATGCTCTTTTACTTGACACAACCAACAGAGCAACCGAAGCGTCGGTCCTGCGCGAACAAAACGGCGAAAACATAGACCTTTGCGATTCGGGTTTGGGAGTCTTTTTTTTTAGGGTTTAGGGTTTAGGGTTTAGGGTTCGAATGATTAGGGTTTGGGAGTCTAGGGTTTCGGCTCTCACACTCGGACAATCCAGGCGAGGCAGTCTAGGGTTTAGGGTTCAGGGTTCAGGGTTTAGGGTTTAGGGTTTAGGGTTCGAATCCTCGGCCATGGCAGATGTTTGGCATTGGTTGGTAACATAGGCAATGTAATGAGGCATTGGGTCTGCAGGGTTCCGTAGGCTTCAGGGTGTGCTGCAGCTGGTCTGGCTTAATCAGCATCACGCCTTCTTGCGCGGGTCCTGAGACCAAGGATCCCAATGTGACTCTCAGGTCTTTCTTGTTCAGAGAATTGGTTTAGGGTTTAAGGTTTAGGGGCGGACCACATGTCCAGGAGCGCGGGATGCAGGGTGCACGTTTGGTCAGAAGATCAGGGCTGCGTCTAAGCTTGCGAAGGTCTGCCATGATAATAATACTAAGTACCCCTACTGATATTCAGCAACAATCGTGATAACAAATGGTAGCCATAAGCAAGCCTGAAAAACCTACAATCGACATAAGGTTTAGTAATACGCTTCAGTGGGTCGGGCTGTGATGAACGAGGAAGCCGATCTGACAAACTTTGGCCCGGGGACACTTGAAGAAGTTGGGGGCTTTTTTCCCTCCTACCTAGCAAGGGTTTAGGGTTTAGAGCTTTAGGGGTTTAGGGTTTAGGGCACTGACTTGCCAGGGCGCAATGAGCGCCAGGAGCACCAGAGCCCAGATCAGTGACTTCCTGAGTTCGTGAAACGCTTCAAAAAACTCGGAATAGGTTTCTTATAAGAGCTCCTTTACAGAGTCCCTACCACCTACAAAGATTCCATAAGGGTCACCATAATAAGGCCTTACGGGGTCTCAATAATTAGAATAGGGTTTGGGGTGCAGAACAAGTATGCTTGTGATAAGAACAAAAATATCACGCATATTTAAGCTTCCATATTGCCAGAGTGTGCGTGCACTTGAGCTTGAACTTGGGGTTCAGGGGTCGAGTGCTCGAGGTGTTGAGGATTTGGGGCTTGGGGCTTGGGGCTCTTTGGCTCTTGAGGTGCCGGGTAGAATACACCGTAAACCCTAAGCCCTAAACTTTTAAACCCATCATCAGCGAAAGCATATCTGGAAACAGGGGCAAGAATCATTAGCACAGGATTTTTGGGCTATATGATGAAAGAACTGACAGAAAGAACACTCGAATGCTTAGAATTCCCCTATATTGGCTTTGCCCTTTCCTAAACGATCTGCATTGTCTATAGCTCAAGCTGTGCTATTGCACCTGCGATGGCCTGAAGATGTTCGGAAACTTTGAGAAGCCTTGAAGAAGTTCTCTTAAGTTGGCCGGGCATCAGCGTGTAGATGATCGACTGGATCAGTGTACCTGAGCTCTGGGACTCCCATGTAGGACTGCAGGGTCGTTTGCTGGTAAAAACGACGGCCAGATTTGCCCTTGGAAGTGCTTCAGCCTTCAAGTGGTACGGCATACAATCATGCAGGCGGTTCAGTAGAACTATCTCTTGGAACGGATACCACAAGAAATGATGAGGCCGGCAGGGCTTGGAGTGTCTGGACTTTGCTGGCTTAGAATATCTTAGAATCTTAGCATATTGCAATATTGGGAATCCCAGATACAGGTCTAAGGATTTGGGAGGGGACGATATGGGAACTTGCTTCACCACCACCCACCACCACCACCACCACCACCACCACCACCACCACCACCACCACCACCACCACCTCACGGTTTCCGACGATGGTGCTGTAACCTATTCTTTGCTGGTCACTGCCATAGCTATGGCTTAATGTTCAGGATTTGGGGTTCAGAATAGTGAAGGCACTGTCTGGGCGTAGTTTCACAGTGTCGGCGCTAATCCCAACTCACGGGGAACACAACAAAAATTGAAAATCTACTTTGCATCTCTCGAGGGGCAGTTTATTTATGGCTCTGGTTCGGATTCTTGGGTTGCGGGGTCCCTGTTGCAATGACCCCTACGTAGCGCCGGTACACTCCCAAGACTTCCGAGAGCTGTAGACTTATGTCCACTCCGCAATCATATTTGAAGAGCCTGAGCTAGAAACACAGAAGCCTCACACACCTTCTTGCCTGCAGGTTGTCAATGAGTTTCGATTTTTAATCAACAGGCAACCCTGTATTAAAGAACAGCTACATAACCTAACCTCTAGACCCCCGAAACTCAAATCCTGTAAACTCTTCTAGACCTGGGGCTTTGCATATGGCAGGAACCATCCTATATACCCTAAAGCCCGAGAAGCCCTGAACGTCAAACGATTTCCATCCCCAGCTGCGAAGGGCCATCACGAAGCGCAGGATCCTTCCCAGCTTTGCTACGCGAACCTCAGCTCTCTCAGCTTGGCGGTGACCCCAAAGACTTACCTTTTTAAGGAGCTGTATATAGAAATCATAATGAGGAGCCCGAAAAAGGAGTTTAGGATTAAGGCGACGCCGGGTAAACTCTGGGTGGCGGCGGAAGAGTGCACACAGTTTCGGCATGGCTTCGGGTTAAGAGTTTAGGGCCAGCTTAGGGATCACCCAACTCAGTTCTGCCGGAGTTTGAGAGTAGTGTTGGCTTGTCTCCAGTCGTCTTGGCACTGTGGGCTCTTTTTCAGTCCTGCATTTTCTCTCGTTGAGGATTCAAACCTGAACTGTCAGCGCTACTGCTTGAGTCGCTTGGTGGATAGGATCCTACATTATGTACTTAGGTTACCTGTTCTATAGTACTGCCCCTAAACCCTAAAACCCCCTGTCGCAAGATTGCGAGTGCTGGGGTCTAAAACCGCTGACCAAGGCACCACGCGGGTGATGCGGATGAGCCTGCAACCACGGGGCGATTCCGGAAGTTGGTGCAGGGCTTCGGGCTCTTGTCGCGTCTGGGATGGTCGTTCTGGGGTTGCGTCATTCAGGGCTTAGCCCTCATGCTTGAAGGCTCTGGAGCGTTCTTTTGTAGGGACTCTTTGCCTTCCGCCTAGGTCGCCCTGCAGGGGAGCAGCGAAGACCTAACGCCAATTCTCAACACGTTGTCCAAGAGGAGTATCGGAAAATCAAGCCCACGCCCGCGCCCTAAACCCTAACCCGTAAACCCTGAACCCTGAACCCTTAAACCTTAGACGCCCCAAAACTCTTCGCCCGAAAACCCTAAAGCCGTAAGACTCGAAGCCCCCAAAACCCCGCCAAACCCCTGACACGCCAGGCCTCGCCATCCGCAGCCCTGTCAGGCCGGCGACGGAGTCGAGGGCATCGTTGTTCTCGAGAACGGAACTCCTTTGTGCAAAAAGGTTCAAGGTTTAGGGTTTAATATAGGGACCTTAATAATTAGAAAAGGGTTTCGGTGGCATGTCATACTATGATTATACTAAGGCACCCGCAAAAAAAAAAACAAACATATTCTAATTGTTAAGGCCCCTACATTAGGTCGCTTAGGGGTTCAGGGCTTTGGGGTCTAGGGTTTTAGGGTTTAGAGTGGAGGTTTGGGGCTCATGGTGTCTTGGCATCGTCTGGGAGTTCGAGTTGAGTCGAGTTGAGGACTTCTGGTTTGGGGTCTGGGGTTCATCGGCTTTAGGGTTTATGGGTTAAAGGCTTTGGGTTTTGGGTTTAAGGCTTATTTTTTGCAGGGTCTAGGGCTTCGGTTTTCGGGTTGAGGGTTTATGCTTCTAGGGTCCTTTGTTTCATGGGTTTTTCTAGGAGCCCTAGAGTTGCCTAGATGGGTCTTTTCATAAGGAATCTACAAAGGTAGCGTTTGGGGTTGGGTCTATGTCTATGAAGTTGTCTCATGCTTAAGTAGGCGGGAGCCCTGTGTCTTATGGTACAAGAGGCCCAGCCCCGAAACGCGATTACAGGGGCCTTGCTATACAATCATAAAGTGGCTTTGGTGGTGTACATCGTCGTATAGATGTATCGGGACCCTATGCGGATAGTATCCTTAGGGGCTGAGTACCCTAGC
>CAJNDV010032546.1:0-16718 GCA_905221635.1 Symbiodinium sp. CCMP2456 | reverse complement strand
GGGGTTTAGTGTTCAGGGTGTAGGGTCGAGGGAAGTGGGGTCTTGGGGGCCTTGGAGTTTGGGGTTTGGGACTGTTGGCTGCGGTGGTTTTGTGGTGTCAGGGATTCTTTGGGGTCTCTAGAAGGGCAGGAGAACTTTCGGGAAGTTCGGGTTCGGGATTTCCCCTTAAACCCTGCCTAAACCCTAAACTCAACCCTAACCCCTGAGACCTGACATAAAAATCCAGGACCTGCGGCCTGTTCTTGTCGTTGCAACCACGAGCCTTTAGGGCTCCGGGCGTTGGCATCAAAGGTTGTGGTCCTACCTTAAACTACCATGGGTTCAAATTATGAACGCTAGTGATGAATATGGGATTTATAGTGAGACTAAGATCAGCCGGGAGCGGAAGGCTTTAACGCCTAAGGCCTAAGGCTCTGAAACTTCCACACCCTGGGCCCTAAACCCTTAATCTGAGGCCTGAGGCCCTAAACCCTTAACCCTTAACCCTAAACCCTAAACCCTAAACCTAAACCCTGAACCCGGTCCAGACAAGGTGCACAATGAAAACATCAAGCCAATTCCTGAGCTCTTCAACTCAGGCACTCAGGCTTCCGTTTTGAGGGGTTCCAAGTTGTCTACGGCTTATGGGCTTAGGGCCTTAGGCTTTGCTTTACGGTTTAAGGCTTCGGGTTTGAGGGTTGAGGGTTTAGGGTTTAGGGTTTAGGCTTTATGGGCTTTGAGCCTATAGGGTTTACGGTGTAAGGCAGCTTGGGGTTAGGCTTCATGCTTTAGGGCTTAAGTTGCGGGGCCTCGGTTGTATAACGTTCATGGCTCGCGTCCTCGGGACGGGGGCTGGGACTCTAGAAGCCGCGGGAAGGAGGCATTGCAGGGGCATTCCAGAGATGTGCACCGGGTTGCCCCCATTTAAAATCTAGGATTTCGGACTACGAAGCCCTCAACCCTAAACTCGATCTCCCCAAGTATCGAAACTATGAGGTTGGAGTTTCTTACTGCTCATGACTGCCTCTGTTTGTCGTTCTCCGTAGTGGTACCCACTGCTACAATTCAGGAAAAAGCGATGGCCTAAGCCTTCAGAAGTCCACCCGACGACTTCGTATGAAGGCCACAGAACAAAGAAAGAGGCTACCCTGTGGACGTGTGGAAAAATGCAACGTAGATGTGGAGTTTCATGAAGCGCGTAATGTTTAAGGCGAACTTGTACTGATGAAGACGGCACGAACACGATCACACACAAGGTGCGTATAAAGGTACAGCCAAACGAACGGCAAGCAAAATCTTATTCTTGGTTCTGACGCCAGCTCGGCATCTTTAACTCTAACTTGTAGTCTTGTGAATTTCCATTTGCCTTCACTGGCCAAGGGTCCACTTCCATTCGCTGGCACAGAAGAAGTCCCGCCTCTGAAATGTCATGGTCTAGGGGTGTAGGCTTGAGGGTCAAGGGCTTAGTAAGCTGTTGCGAGGCTTTTTAGGGCTGAAGAGTGTCGGACCCGCGAGGGTCTAGGCCGGTATTTAGAAGCTTTTTGGACTTAGTAAGGAAGTTCAGGGCGGCTTAAGTTCAGCACCACCCAAAACCGAAATTCCGTGAACCCTACATAAGACCCTAAGATGAAATTCGGAAGTTTCGCGGATTCCGACCTGTAGGCACCCACACGCAGGATGAGCTCCACGGTAAAGAGGAAGGTGTAAACATTTCTGATCACCTTGAAGGGTTTGCATGTTCCAGGGCCGGGATGCTTGGGGATTGGGTGTGTTTCTGTTCTCCCGAAACTTGGGGAGTCAAAGGCTGAGTGTTCGTTCGATTCACGGCTGATAGAGAGTGGTAGGGCTTTTGGGGCTCGGTGCTTTGGGTGGCCTTCGCCCATGCATAGTTCACCGGTTGTCGGTTTGGCGTCTTCCTTACGACCCCGTCTTTCAACTTGTATAGAACCCTGTAAAGGGAGCTTCCAACAAAATGGCAAACAACGACCGGCCTGGACCGCGACAGAGTTGGAGCCGTCATTGCTGAGGTTCTCCTGCATAGACTCAGTCGGGGATGCCAGATTTAGCTTCGAACCCCCCCCTTGTGGGTTTGCTTACTCGTAACACTTTCTATATTATTGCCGTCTCATATACGCGGCTCTTCGGCAAACAACTTCGCTTCCAAATGTGCCTTCATGGCCCTCGCTCCGCGACTTTCCTCGGTCCATGCCGTCACCCAGCATGTCTCGGAGCACGCAGTGCCCTGATTCCCCTTATAGTGAGCCCAATCCAGGCCTTGGCTTGGCCGGATCAAATGTCGTGCACTCGCAGCTCGTGAGCTGATCTGCTTCGTGAGCCATAGCCATCAACCCCCAACACCCCAAACCCTGAACCCCCGTAACAAGCCCAAAAACCGTATTGCTCTACAGCCCTAAGCCCCTGAAATCCCAAAATCCCAAACACTAAAGCCCTGAAAGGCTTGCCAGAGGCCTAGAACCACAGAACTGCAGAGGCGATTGTAGCTTTCCTGCACTTCCACCCCGATGAAGATGGAGTTCGTGATCACCACGGTTGCCTGCAGCTGGAGATGCTATTGATTGGGTGTAAATAGGGGGGCTCTGGCAATTCTACCATATCAGGTTCTTGTACGGATTCTATGGATTCTGCTAAGGCTCTGATTGGTCTCGACAGACTCACAAAGCGGAACCTCCTCATAGAGCCTTTCACAGTCAATTTTTGAGAGAACGAAACGTGAAATCCTAAACCAAGTAACCCCCAAACCCTAAACCCATTTGAACCAGGGAAGGGCCGGGTTACGAAGAAGAGGTCGAAGCCCGGGTGGTCGACGATGCCGCGCAGCCAAGGCATGTTCTCCTCTGTTTAAACAGCCGAAACTGGTTCGATAATCGTCTATATGTCTAGCTCAGGTTTAAAGTTTCGCGTGTAAGGCTTCAGGTGTAGGGTTTAAGGTTTCAGGTTTGTGGTTTGCAGGGCTTAAGGTTTCGGGCTTAAGGCTCATAGTTTCAGCAATGGGGTTTGAGGTTTGGGATTCCAAAATTTTGTGTCCAGGGACTGGAAGGTCTCAGGTTGAACAGGGTTTCGCGGTTCTTGGGAGCTGCCCTGGGGGCTGAGTCCACACTGCGGAGACTCTCGAAGCGGAGGCGAAGTCGCATAGGATTCTCTGGAAGTCCCCATAACAGTAAACAGACACATATATATATATATATATGTATATATACATATATTGTAATATTATGTATTATGTATGTACATATATACACACATATGCATGTCTATATGTATGTGTGTGTATGTGTATAGAAGAATAGAAAAGGATTACCCAAAAACCGGGCAACCCGAAGCTTGAACGTGCCACTCAATGGTGAAGGGTTTGGGGTCTATCTGTATTGCCGGGCCTAACTGCCGAGAGCTCATCAGTTGGGCGTCGTCACTACGTACAGTCCTCGTATACTACACCGGCCCGCGAAAGGCAGTGCATTGGATGCTGGTTATGCGAATCACCAAGTAGACGCCCGCATGCATACAGGCAGTGCAAGGCAGTGCAAACTATAGTTTTAGTTGGGGACGCGTGGGTCCGAACATATAGTTTTCAAGTGGATTTCAAGGCGAGAACCTGCCAATACCCATGGGACGCCGTGCATGCACTGGTCCCCGAGGCATGGTCTGCGTGCGTGCTAACAACGGTAATCCCCATGTAGACGCTGTCCGGACACTTCTGACGACATACACGTTAAATCCTTTCCCGCTGTGCACCAGCTCGTGTCAATGACAGAAACATTTTCAAGAATTGCAACTGTGGGTGCCTTTGATGCAACCTCCTAAAGAGTTCTCGAAGCCCGACACAGCTGTTTGGCTTCGATACGGCTTCTTAAAAGGGTTTCGGGGCATCCGATACAGGAACGCATTTTTCAGAGGCACTTTTGAGTTTTAACGTAGTGCCTTATCGATACTCCTTATCGATACCTCATCGATGCCCCCTAGATTGCAAAATGTTTGCTGGGAAGACCATCTACCATTCGCCAAAATGGCTGAAAAGATCCTCGCTGCGTCACTTCCCCCATCTACTTCAGGGTTGACGACGGACCCATCGGACACGTGGCATCCCAAAGGGTATTAGTGATTATTAGTGCTTGCGTCTTCTACATACTGCCATACAAATTCCATGCCTGCACGGATTCCTACCCAATGCAACTTGGGCAGCACACCATATGCAGCCATTGCCACGACAACATACCGACCACGAATCCCCAACTAGACGCTGACCGCACCGCCTTAGCCAAAATTAGTCCCCAAGTAGACGCTGCGAAACTAAGCAGTGCATCGCCTTTCACACCCCAGAGTAGAAGGCTTCATCTCCCTCACCGTTCTGACGAGCTTAGGGTTGAGGGTTTCGGGTTTAGGGTTTAGAGACAGAGCGCAGCTGTCTTTTTATGTGTGGGCCTTAATAGTCAGACTCAGGTTTTGGGGTAGACTGTGGGACCGTAAGGATGGTGCGTGCTTTCGAATGTTCTTGCCGTGAAAAACACTGAACCCTCAACCCTAAAACTAAAAATCCCAAGCTGCATAATCTAGGGGCCTTTTAATTAAACAGGGTTCTGGGGCCCATTATACTACAAATATGCTGAGGAACCCCAAAGTAGTATAGGTATTGACTTAGCCCCTATATTAAGCCTTTGCTGGATGATCGCGCGGGCTGGGGGGGCCATAGCGACTCCCACAGTCAGAAAAGCCAGGCACCCTGATGTAGAAGCCTTACTGATTAGAATAGGGTCTTGGGGCATACTATATATACTAGAATTATAATAAGGAATCCCACAATAGTATGGGTAACAATTCAGGCCCCCAGATTAACCCCTCAACCATGCAAATCACAAGTGCTTTCAGCTCCTACACACCAAATCGCACCCTGATGAAAGCCCTGAACCTGGCACTGATAAGCAAGATAAGACAAGAGCGCTACACCCTCTGGATGTGGGAGCACGCCAGATAGTTGGGGGTTGTAAGTGTTGGTGCATGATGATACTGTAAACATGAATATTGGGGATTGTCGAGGGCCACTGCTGTATTAAGTCCAGCCTGTCCTGATCTTCCTCCATGATTGACCTTGAGGGAAACTCTTGACGGCTTGGGCTCCTTTTACCACTTTAGGGCTCTAATATAGGGGCCTTAATAATTGGAATAAGGTTTTGGGGCCCATTAGATCATAATTATAGTAAGGAACCCCCCAAAAAATATAGGAACTATTGAGGCCCCTACATTGGGGGGAACTCTTGGGGTTTGGAGCTTTAGAAGTCTAGGGCCCTGGGGTTTTCCGGGGGAAAGAAAGACAAGGGCTTCGGTTCGAAGGCGCAGAGCCCCGAACCCACAGGTGCACGACAAAATTTTATGTATAGGGGCCTTATATAATAATGATTAGAATAGGGTTTTGGGGGCCCATTTTAGTATAATTCTAATAAGGAACCCCCAACAATAATGTTGGTAATTCTTGAGGGCCCTATATTACCAACCGGAGCCCCCAAAGCCGTTAAGGATTGAGGATTTGCGTAGTCCTGTGGGTGTGGTTCACTTCAACTCGACTAACCCACCGGGTTTCGTTGAAGGCACCATAAGAGAGGAATACTTTAGTCCTAAGCCCTAAACCCCTAAACCCCTAAACCTCTGAACCCCTGAACCCTAAACCCTAAACCCCTTTTTTTCAATTCCAAGGCTACCGAAAAATCGTCGGATCCAGGCTGCGAGGATGCGACCCCAAGCCCTGAGCCAAACCCCCAAGCCTTGACACCAAATCCCAACTCACCATTGCTCCCAGAGCCCTAAACTTCTAAAGCTCCAAACCCAAAGATTTCCCCCTAATGTAGGGGCCTCAATAATTCCTATATTATTCTGGGGGTTCCTTACTATTATCAGAACCTCATCTCCTCAACCGCCCCCTTTCAGCCGAATCCTAAGCTCCAACACTTTAGCCTAAAGTTCCGAGGCCCTCTTGCCTGCAAATCCACAACAGAGACCCCGAAAAGACCCCGAAACAAAAATGGAAACTTGTAAAACCCTACCGAATGCATGAGCCTGGTATGCAACCTTAGAAGGGCTTTGTAAAAACCCTCGAAGCAAACCTCCCTTTCGTCAGGAGGCATCCGGATCTTGTGCTTCTTGGCCTCATCGGCATCAACAGAGGCAGCGCCTTCTTTCAGGTTGAGGTCAAACTGCGTGAAGGTGCCTCAGATACACTGGGGCTTTAGGGATTAGTGTTTAAGAGCTTCAGTGTGTGGGGCTTTGATTTGCACGACTTCAGGGTACTTGAGTTTAGGGCTTTTAGGTAGGGCTGATGGTTTTCGGGCTGTTGGGGCTTGCGCTGGGCCCGGATGGATGATGCGTTCGAGTGTTCTGGTCGTTACTCCCTACAAACGACTTGCTTCAAAAATTAACCCAAAACCCTAAACCACCTACAAGTTTTGGTCCGGGCTTTGCGAACTAGGAAGCTTGGGTTCATGCAACGTGGCGATGGCAGCAAGTCTTCTGTGGGTTTAAACCACTGTCAAAAGCCTAAACCCCACTCGCGAGGTGGGAGCCGAACTCTAAGGGCTTTGAAGTTACCAGGGAGAAACAAAGTATAGACTTTTATTTCATAATGGTCCCTTTGGGGAACAGGTCCCCCCAAAAAGTTTTTAAGTATGGTACTCCAAAGCCCAGACCGTGAATAAACCCTAGGCCCTCAACCCTCAGCTGACAGGCGAGGCGCTGAACAGCTTCGGCGTGAATCCCTCAGTGCAGGGCTCTAGACGGAATGCCCCGTAGGGTTGAAATTGAAACCCCCGGAGGGAGGTTGAGGGCTGAGGGTTCCACGCACTGAGCCGAAAATCCTGTTGGCTTTCGAACCCCCGCGCGGGGTTTCCGAAATGTTGGACTTCCTTTTCCCGAGTCCTACATGGTGGGGCCCCTCATCTTCTTTTGAGCGCAAGAACTCTCAGACCTGAACAGTCGGGCAAAATCCTGCCGGGACACCAAGAGTTTACGATTTTTTGCCTCCCACCTAGCTAGGACAAACCAGATGCAGTAGACATGGGAACTCTGAATTCTGAATTAGGGTGCTGCGAGTGAGTATGTGGTCAATGATGCAGGCACACATTGCAGACTAGCTCAATCCTCCTGGGAGCAGTGGGCTATTCTGTTCTGTGGGACCTTTCAAGTTGACTGCCATGCTGAATGATGGCGGGAGTTGCAGGATCCGTATACCCTAGAAAATGTTGGCTCTGAGTCGACAAGTGCCTGAGAGCTGACTAGGTGTGCCCATCTTGGCTACTGTAGGGTTTGGGGTGGAGGCTTAGGATCGTGGGTCACTGGATAAGTTTGCTTGCCTAAGTCTTGCGTTTGGGTGTCGGGTCTACTCTCGGCGTCAATTTTTGCTTGGGTCCTTTATCCTCGAATTCGGGGTTTGTTGCTAAATCCAAAGCCCTGTGCCCAAAAACCACGCCCAGCAGCACTTCTCTTGCGTGGCTTCGGGGGAGCAAATTTCACGTGATTCGAGAGGTCATTCGAAGTGCCTTGGCTGCAACTGGGCAGTTCTCTCAATTAGGGTCCCTGTTACGGTCCCATTATATAAGGGTGCCAGACTATGTTTGAGACCCAACAAGGGGCCCCAACTTAGAGAACTATCTATGGGCCTAGGGGAAAAACATGAAGGGCTTCAACTACTGAGCACAGAGAACTTAAGATGAAGGCCGTGGACCTAAACCTTAATTATACTAAACCCTAATTACACTAAACCCTAGACCCTAAACCCTAAACCCCTAAACCCTAAAACCAACACCCGAATTACACTAAACCCTAAACCCTAAACCCTAACTACACTAAACCCTAGACCCTAATAAACCCTAAACCCCTACACCTCAAAACCAAAACCCTAATTACACTAAACCCTAAACCCTAAACCCTAACTACACTAAACCCTAAACCCTAAACCCTAATTACACTAGACCCTAGACCCTATAAACCCTAACTATACCAAACCCTAAACCCCAAGCCCTCGACCATAATTATCTCGACTCTAGAGTCTGGGAACCAACTTGCACAGGCCAAAGCCGGAGCCAGGAATATGGACTTAAAAGGTTTAGGGTTCCCGGTTTAGGGTTTAGGATATGGTTTAGAGTTCAGGTTTAGGGTTTAGGGCTTTAGGACTCACACTCGTGCAAGGCAGGCGAGGCTCCACACAATCCAAGATTGATCAAGCAGCAACCGAGCGACGACACTCCCGCAAACCCAACACAAGACTTCAAGGTTTAGGGCTCTGGTTTAGACCTTCAGAACCCAAAACCCTACTTTTTTGTAGGGTCCCTATAAATCCCATATTAGGGCTTATAACAAGAACCTACAAAAAAGTGGGGTTTAGGGTTCGGGTTTATAGGGCTCAGGGTTAGGATTCTTGCGCTCACACAACTCGGACACGCCAGGCGAGGTTCCATCGAAGGGGTTTTGGGTTTTGGGGTTTGAGGAGGCTCTTCCACCTTTTCGGAAACATGGGCTCGGGTCTATAAGGAACAGCAATAATCACAGCGCGGTCATTGTTTAAAGGGTCTTTCTCGGAGCTTTATTTATGCAGTTGTGTAGGTTTTCGGTGGGGCTTACAACAGGATTTGCGGGATCCATGACACAGGGAACATGTATGGTGATGAGGATCTCACAACTGCATGACCATATACATAACTTACGAATCCCTCCACATCGGCTAGCGTCCATAACATGTGTTTTGAGCGCACGGCTGAGAGCTTGACCGGCTTTGTAAAAGGCTTGATCCCTAATCTGAAAGTCTACATGCCTGGTTTTTCCTGTCCCTCGAATCCGAAGGTAAACCTCAAGAGAACGAGCACCAAGCGCGTGCAAAGCCAAAAGATAAAAATCATGCGGCGGACTGTAGACCCAGTAATATAGGGGCCTTATAATCAGAGTGAGTTTTTTGGGAATATTATACAATAAATAAAATGGGGACCACCAAAATAGTGTTGGTAATTATGTATAGGCCCCTACAAAAAAAGCCGCCCTAACACTGATCCATCGTCAGGCCTACAGGCTCACAAAGGCCGCAACTGCACTTCGTTAAGCTCAGCTCAAGCCCCACGCTCTAGCTTGGTGGCCCTAATGTAGGGGCCGGAATAATTACGTATACTATTGTGGGGGGTTGCTTATTATATTTATAGTATAACACACTCCAAAACCCTATTCTAATTATTAAGGCCCCTCTATTAAACCCTGAACACGGTGAAGATGCGTGAGATGCGCTCGCTGATGCGTGCGACCTCTTGACGCAGGTTTGTGTGCAAAGGAATTGCAGCTGAGGTTGGTTCATATACACTTCTCTTGCAAAGGGTAGGTGGTGGTCTACTGAGACCCGGAACACTGATACTACCCTTCCATGCTAAGCCCTCATACCCTAAACTCCAAACCGCAACAATTTTTGTAATAAAAACAAAAAAGCGTAGCAATTAGACCATAAATCCCTACAGTATGAATCTAGTCGGCCACCACCACTATGGGCAGCTGGAAAGAAGCCTAGAGATGCCAGTCCCTTCACTGCTGCCTTAGGGTCCGGGGCCCGGGGGTTTGGGGGTTCAGTTCGGCGGGGGGCCTTAACTTGGATGCATAGCGCCTTGACGCTTTCAAGGAGGGGCGAAACCGTTTGGCATCTGGTCTGCAACTCAACCAGGACAGAAACAAGATGCACAACCGCAAACAGCACAGCTTTGAGAGGGCAAACCTAAACGGTAAATCCCTGTTACGTTTGTTGAGGCTTAAGTCTAGGGGCTAGGAACACGAGAAACAAGACCTAGACAGAATGAAGCCTCAAGGAGGACTGTCTAGATTCATCCTAGGAATCAAATAAAGTTGAAACCTTTTGCAACGGCCTTGTCAGATCTCGACCGGAAATAAAGTTGAAACCTAAACCCAAAACCCCGAAACCTTTTAGGGCTTCGGGCATCGGGCCTTGACATGAGCCTTTTGCTATAAACATCTATAAACCCTCAAGACCGAGAACAAGATTGTGATTTCCGGAAGCTTAAGGGTGGTTTAGGGGTTAGGGTCCAAGGCTTAGTATTTAGGGTTTAGGGTTTCGAATTCGGGGATTAGGGTTTAAGGAGAGTCTGGGACCCCGCCTTTCCCCCAAGATCCGAATACGTTTCCTCCGGGATCAACTTAAATCCAATGCCAGCAAAACTGTACGTAAACCCTCGGTCTGCATAATAAAAGGGCTTTAATGATTAGAGTAGGGTTTGAGGGTATATTATACCAAAAAGTATGACAAGGAACCCCCAAAATAGTATAGGCAATTTATTCAAGCCCCTGTATTAACCCAGCCACCTCAGGCATGGCGTGCGTGTGAGCGGTCTGGAGTACCTTTTGAAGCATGTCGTCCTGCTTGTCAAAGCGCGCCAGCACCTCTGTTCCAGCTGTGGGATTCCGAATGCGTGGCCTAGGAAACCGTAGTTTAGAGGTGTGGGTGCGGGTGTCGGCGCCGCATGGTTCGGCATGTTCAGTTTGGTTTTAACTGAAGGAGTCTTAGTTTGGTGCTGGCATGCGTCGTTGGTAGTGCTGCTGTTGTGTGACGATGCATGCGCTGACTGACAACACTGCGGTTCTGAAAAGGACAGTCTCGATCATTGTTGTCGCCGCGGCCTTAAGCGCAGACGTTATGTATACTGTATACCATGACAAACAGCTACAATGAACAGCTGCGGCAGCAGACGCACCAGCAGCAGTAGCAGCAGCCACAAGACCAGAATCAGCAGGAGCAGGAGGGGCAGTATATGAGTAGAGTGCCAATAGTAGTTGTTCGACTACAACAACTACTGCTGCTGCTGCTGCTGCTACTACTACTACTACTACTACTACTCCTGCTGCTGCTGCTGCTACTACTACTACTACTACTACTACCACTGGTGGTAGTGGTAGTATTCGTCGTAGTAGTAGTAGTAGTAGTAGTAGTAGTAGTAGGAGGAGTAGTAGTAGCAGCAGCAGTCAATCCGTCTGAAGCGACACCTAAGGCCCCAGGATCTCAAACGGTGTCGGAAGGATTGGCAGCTGTTTTGAAGGAGTTCTAAGCGCAACAAAACGGCCACCAAAGTAACTGGAATGTCTATACCCCCAAGCCTAATTAACCCGTAAACTCCACACTCGAAACCGTCAAGCCTAGACCCATAAGCCCAACTTGCGAGCCATCGAAGGCTGGGTTTAGACTTCGGCGATGCCTCCGTGTGGTTTTGCTTCATCTGGTTCTGGAGCGTCTCAATCTGCTCGGCGCCTCTAGCACGGCACGACGACTCTAGTTGAACCCCCTAAAATCGTTTTTGTTGTTTAAGCTGGGGCCTGGTGCTGCGGTGCACAGAAAGGGCTTGGGGCTTGGGGCTGAGGGAGTTAAGGCTTAAGATACAGGGCTTTAGACCCTGAGCCCCAAACCCGATACCTCACGGTTTTCGATTTAGGACTTGGCGACTGGGTTGAAGGGTTTGTATAGAGCAATGGAATTTGTGGTTCTCTCGACATCAAGCATCTGGGTGGTTCTCTAATTTAGGGTCCCTGTTTAAGGTCACCGAAATAAGACGGCCCCCTGAAAGAAAGGACCGTAAACGGGACCCTAGTTTAGAGAACTACCCATATCTCTTCAAGGGGCCTTAAGTCTGCGAACGCCCCTGTTCCTGAAAACTTCTGAACTTTGAGTAGAAGCTCTGGAATGTGAGACCTTCAATGCTAGGATCCCTGAAAGAAGGAGCCCCCCAAAAAAAATGGAAACCCGAACTTCAAGGAACCCGGCCCCTGTTGAACTGTCCTCAGAACAAGGATCCTACTACTCAGGGCTTCGGAAACAGCCACCCGAGACCCTTTTCACTTGGAGCCTGAACCCCTAAACCGCAATGCTGCAAGCAACCACACGCTGTGGAACCAAAATCCAAGCAGAGGCACGTGTCTCCAAAGCCGGATCTGACATTGGGCGGCGTGAGTCAAATGGGTTCTTCTTCAATTCAGGGGCCACTTGGTTGCGGGTTCTTACATTGAGAATGCTACTGGCCAAAGTTCTACATTCCTCCCATATCTCCAGTAGTGTGGCTGGGGTATCGGCGTTAAGCATCACGGCTTGGAGTTCAGGCTTCAACTGATATCGAAGGGCACCATGATCTAGATGAAGATGGAAAGTGAAAGCAAGGCAGTAATTGCTGCTGGTTCTGCAAGCACGGGGGCACTTACCATTCAAAATCTAGAGTAGCTAATTACCCAGGCTTCTACAGTGGATGGCTAGGGGCTTTGCCGATGGATCTCCGTCTCGTAGAACAAGATGAGTGTCTGAGGTTTAGGTTTCGAGTTTCTTCAAGTTAATCGGTGTGGCCTCCGAATCGCTCACCCCTCTGTCGTTTTTTTCCGTGTTCCTTGCGGTTTTAGACAACTCTTTCGAGAGTGTAAGATACGTCCCAGATATCAGGCGCTTCCCGGAATCAGGGGTCCCCAAGGAACCTAAACCAAAGCCCGAACTCTTTTCAATCCTTATTAACACTCGCTCTCTCTCTCGCTCTATATCTCTATCTCTATCTCTATCTCTATCTCTATCTTTTTATCTATCTGTATCTCTATCTCTCTCTCTCTCTCTCTCTCCCTCCCCCACTAAACACAACCTGGCCCGCCAAACCCTAGCAGCTTCAAGACTTCCACAAGGCTTGGCTCATGTGATGAAACCCCCAAACCCCACAGACCTAAAACGACTAAACAGCCGTTGAAAGCTCAAATCAACAACTCCCCTCAGCCCTCCCCACCCCACAGGCCCCGTGGGGTCCTAAACCCTAAACCCTAAACCCCGAAAAAAGGAAAAGGCTCGGGGCCTTTCAACAGTGCCCGCAGCTCTTCGATGCTGGAGTCATTGGACTGGCGGCCTTGCTCTGGGTTGAGGCTTTAAGATGTAGGGTCAAATAGTTTAGGGTTTAAAGTTTAAGTTTCGGATTTAGGATTTCAGCACTCACAGCTAGGACATACCAGGCGAGGTTTATCCGGTACGACGAGCAGCGCTTTGGCCAATTGAGGAAGAACGTGATTCGCCCTTCCACTGCCCCCTACAGATTCATAGCCACATAATAGGCTCATAGACATGATGCGTCCCTTCGGACGAGCGAGCACACATCATCCAGCTAAAGGGGCACAGAGGGTACCCTCTCACGATTACTTCTCAATCGCTGCCCCTACACGGGGCATCAATCGACAGAAGCACTACCACACCAAAAAAAAGTGCTGAAACTCCCTCAACGCCTAAACCCTAGACCTTAAACCCTAAACTTCTCTCAAACCCAAACCCCAATCCCTCGTAAGCCCTACATGAACCTTAAAAGCTACTCGCCCAAGCCCTGTAGTCTTAAATCTCAGTCCCATGGCCTGGACGGACGGCCTGCGCTCGGTGGGGAGACTCGGGTGGGCTTTCCCGGCTGCCTGCGCTGCGGAGAGGAAGCTCCTTTTAACATACATGGGGGTTTCCGAAAATAGGGACCCGAATATAGTACCCTTAATAGTAGGATCCTTATTGTAAGACCCCACAATAAGGTAGCCCTTATCTTCGGAAACTCCAACATTCCTTAAGGGTTTGCAAAGAGGGGCATTTAGAAAAGAACACTTGTTCAACGATCCTTCCAGGGTTTGGCGTTCCTGTACGGGCTTAAAGTAGTTTTGTGAGCTCAACAACAAAAGGTGTGCTTTTTCGGGATTCCTGCGTGCGCCTTTGTTCGGGTTTAAGGTATAGGCCTAAGTGTTTGGGGTTAAGGGCGCTGGGATTCCTGCATTGCGACTGCCATTAAGATCTGCTCATGCCCGTCGTACGACTGCCTGCTGTACTTATCAGGAAAGACGGAAAGGGCAAACAAAAAGCTCAGCCCTTGTTGACCATCATAAACCGCCCGAGCCCAACCCTGACGCCAAAACCCGTCCACCCTGTCGCCTCCGGGCAAGGCTGGGCACGGTCTCATCGGCAGATCCGGTTTCAAAATCAGGTTCAACCCAACTCTACCAGGGCCCAAGACTAAAGGAGACAGAGAGCGAGCTCCTCTGGGAGGTTCTCTGCTGAGCCGAACGCATGCAAGGTGTAATGTTGCAAAAGGCTGCTTCTTGCTGCTCTTTCTCCGTCACATTGAGATGACGATCACTACGGGTAATGTGGCTGATGTTCATGGTCTTGCGAACAGTTACGAATATTCCTTGATCGCAGTTGCGCTTGCGATTGCCGCCACCGTCGCTGCTCTTGCTAGGCTTCCTGTTCCTATGTTTCTTGGCGCCGTTGCGAGTAATGTTAGTAAGGACGTCAAACATTGGCGAAACTATCCCCTTCATATTCCTGGTACAGGTATACTACCATACATCCAGAAACCCCACTCCACTTAGGTGGTATCCCGACAGGCAATTACAACCTACGAAACCCTGAAACACCCTTATATCCGCCCTGTGATTATTTCGGTGACCCCTATCTTACATGCCAGAATCCTCGCTCGGTCTTTTCACCAAAAGGCTCGAAGAAAGCTTTCGGCTCGGGCGCCCTCTGCCAGGCTTTGGATGGATTAAAGATAACAATACTAATACTAATACTAATACTAATAATAATCATAATAATAATAATGACGGGGGCGTGAAAATTTACCAATACTTTTCCCCAATGTGTAGGCGTCTTTTGGCCCGAAAACGAGACCGTAGCTCTGCGACCTGCCCCGATGTCGGCACCCAAACCCTGAATCATAAACCTCACTCTACCATGAGGTGCCTTACACCCTGAACCTCAAACCCAAGACCCTGGACCCCCAACTGCAAAAGCCGAACCGCTAGACCCAGATCCATCTTGTGTACTTAGTAGACCTAGGTGACCGCAGTTGCTTGACACAGCTTGCTGTTTCCAGTCATCCGCGGGCGGCGGCCACGGAAGTGAAGCAAGCTGCTTGGAGATTCGCGTTAGAGTGTATATATATATATAGATGTATATATATATATATATGTATAGATATAGAGCGTATATATATATATATAGAGAGAGAGAGAGAGTATATATATATGTGTGTGTGTATATATGTGTATATATATATATACTTCTATACATGCTCATACACATGTGGGTATGTATTCATCGTTCATGTAGCTATGTATCTATATGGCACCTGCTTAGTGCAAACATCGAAACCTACATCCACCCTGGCAAAGACGTACCGGAGACTGCACCGCTCCCTTTTTTGTTTCTCTCTCTCTCTCTCTCTCTCTTACAAAAGATTCATAAAGTGCCCTGATTGGGGTCCTTCGGAAATAGAATTTTCCAGCTACAACTACCGTACTTCTGCAACTACCCTGAGTCCTTCAAGTAGTACACAGGCGGCTCCCGGAGGCCAAAACCTGAACCGACTCGTGTACTGTTTATGGCTCAGGGTGTAGGGTTTACGGCTCAGGGTTTACCTCATAGAACCCTGATCTAATGATAAGCTCATCGTAACCTTATAGTACCTTCTAGAACCTTGATAGCACCTTGAACTAAGAACCTCATGGTGACCGTGCAGTACCCCTACGGTTTCTAGCGCTTTTCGGGTACATTGGCCTACTACTCTCACAGTACCCGTATGTATTGTATCCTCATGGCACCCTTACGATTTCTAAAACTCTCACAAAAGTCTTACAGCACCTAAACCAAAACTAACATATGGATATCACCTGGATATCCCATACAACCCCCCTCATAATGAAGCCCCATGAGGTCGGGATATCCATGCAACATGCTGATGCATATGTGCTTCGGGGCCCCTTAACCCTAAACCCTAAACCCTACACCCTAAACCCTAAACCCTTCACCCCCTAAGTAAAGAGCCTTGGGTCTCCTTTCCTGCAGATGAGGGCGCCAGCCTCGAGAGAAATGCTTCTGAAAGGACATCGCCCTGACAGAAGCGAGAATCCAGCGACTCCACGGCCCCAAGGGTTTAGGGTTTAGGGTTTAAGGGCCAAGAGTTAGGGCTGAACTCGTAGAAGTAAAAGGGCCTCTACTACAACTAGGTTCTGGTGTATATTCTGGTAGGGTTTCGAGATTCCAAAAACCCTTCGATGAAGGAATATCGACAGTTTTGGAGGACCTTGAAGTCATGAAATCGGCTTTAAGGTGTCGGGGCTGAGGGCTCTGATATGCCGGGTCTTTCTGGGATTTAAGGTCGAGGTACTCAGGGTCACACAGTAGGGGCACACACACACACGTCGAAAGGGGTTTTTGGATACATTGTGGTGGACTTAGAACCTAGAATCCCAAATCTTGGTAAGTATTGAGACCCTATCTTGCTGTAACTGCTTGAAGGCTCCGTGTTTCAGAAAGCCCGGCTTCGGAACCCTGCTGTAATAGCAGGGGCCATCTGTTCCGTAGGTACCAGTAGGCTCAAACTCCTCAAGCCCTGCAAAAGCCTTACTTAGGCCAGCAGGTCATGCTGTACTAAAGTTGAAAAGAAGCACTGCAGGCGTGGGGATGCAGAAGCCTGGCTCGTGTGGCCCAGACAACATGCCACATGGCTTAACTGCCTGCAACAGGGGCAGTGCTCACCAGTCACGGCCTCCAATGAGGTCTGCTGCTGCAAGGTTGAGGCAGCTGCTCGCTTGACTGGCGAGGTCCCGGCGTAATTACAAGGCCACCTCGCCTATAGGTTCGGTTGGAGGGCCCTGGAAACTGAAAACTGACAGCAGACAAGGGTCGCGAGAGCGCCCTGGAAGGCAGC
>CAJNDV010032545.1:29231-40043 GCA_905221635.1 Symbiodinium sp. CCMP2456 | reverse complement strand
TTAGGGTTTAGGAGTTTAGGGCTTCAGGGCTTCAGGCGTTCAGGGGTTCAGGGGTTTAGGATTCGTTTTTGGGGTTTGGCCTCTGTCTCCAAAAGCATCGGGGTTTTCGGGTTGAAGAAAAAGGGCCTGATTGGCTACCAATCTTTGCCTTCCGGTCGTAAGTATATTCTGTTTTTTTGCCAGTCTGGTAAACCCTAAACCCTAAACCCTAAACCCTCGTTCGTGTTCTTTTAGGGTTTAGGGTTCAGAGTTGTTCCTTTGGGCGTTGAGACTTAGGGCTTCAGTGTTTGGGAGTTGTCTCTGAAGCTCAAGAGTTAGCGCACTCTTAAAGGTCCGATGAGCACTTAGAGACGGGGTTTGGGTACTGGGGTTACGGCTCCAGTGTTGGAGCTCAATCAAAATTTTCAAAAAACCTGGTGTTAAGGTTCGAATTTTACGACTTGGGGCTTAGAAAGTTTTAATGCCTTCAGGGTTGGGGGTTCAGGACCAAGGCTTGGGAATTAGGATGAACTAGGGTTTACGTGTAGGGTCAGGGGCAAACGGTTGAGCCTGGGTAGTGGCCTTTGGTGCGTCGTGAAAAGTTTCTGGGCGCAGGCGTTCGCAGGCTCAGGATAAAGGCAAAAAGGCTAGACCGGAAACCCTATAGACCCTAAGCCCCAAACCCTAAACCCTAGAAAGGGAAAGGGCTGCTATGGCCGATGGGCAATTACATCAATGATCCTACAACTTGAAGCATGCAGCGGGCTATCTTAGTTTCTGGACCTCTCATATGAATCTTACTATTGCTGAGCTCCCTATGATACTCCCAAAACCTCAGGACCCTAAGCCCTAAAACTGTCCTCCGAACCCTTAAGCCCTGTACCGCATACCCGATATCATAGTAGACATGGGATTACCCCCAAATAACCAAACACAGCTGTCCTCACAATTGAAACAGGGTTTCGGGTACAACTACAACAAGCAATCCAAAGGAACAGTAATGTTGGTAACTTTGCAGGGCACTACATCCCTAAACATGTACACAAATCCTTGTAGAACGCCGTATAGACAAAATGTCCCATATAGTAGGAACTCGTAAAGGAACGCTTCTAAACCCTAAACCCTAAATCCTACACCAGAAAACCCTGAGCTCTAAACTCTAAATGCTAAACCCTAAACCCTTAACTCAAACTTTAAATCCTAAACCCTAAACCCCAAAACCCGAAGCTCTAAACTCTAAATCCGAAGCCCCAAACCCCAAACCCCAAACTCTAGAACCTAAACCCTAAACTCTAAACTCTAAAATCCTAAACCCTAAACCCTAAACCCTAAACTCTAAAATCCTAAGCCCTAAACTCCCCACAACCTCAGGTGCGAGCCTTCTCCGAGACAGCCTTGGCATTCCTGGGCTCTTGGGGGGCTTTTTTGCAAGGATCTTTAGGGTTTGGGGCTTACCCAGAGACTCCAAAACCCCTCAATTAAGGAATATACTTTAAATCATATTAGGGATCCTATTATAACTTAAGGCATAGTTTTGGAGTCTCTGGGTAGGGTCTTTAGGGTCGTTAAGGTTTAGGTTCTTTAGGGTCTTTCGGGTTTAGGGTCTTTAGGGTCTTTCGGGTTTAGGGTCTAGGGCCGAACTCTAGAAGCGATGAAACCCCAAACAGGCCTTCCAGGGTTTAGGGTGGTTTAGGGTTTTGGGTTCAGGGTTTTCAGGGGCCTGAGTAACCCAACCCCTGTGGACGCCCTAAACGAACCCTAAATTCCTCAGCCCCCTTCACCGGTGCGTTTTTGGTTGAGGGTTTAGGGTTCGCTGTTTACCGGGTCCTAAAGCTGTGTGTCAGGGTTTCTATGGTATATACGAAGAAGATGTTGATAGGGTGGCAACTCATGAGGGGTCTTAGGAGGCTCTCGGGTCTACAAGAGTTCTGGTCGGCGAGAAGGCTCTCAGTGGCTTTTTGTCGGCATGTGCTTTCGGAGTCCTCCGATTCGCTTCGTTGTTGAAAGGGCTTAAACGGAGTGACCCGAATCCCTAAACCCGAAACCCCAAAGCCTAAACCCTAAACCCTATCACCCGAATCCCTAACCCCAAACCCTAAACCCTTAACCCTAAAGCCTAAATCATAAGCCCTAATACCCGAAGCCCGAAACCCTGAACCCTAAACCCGAAACCCCAAAGCCTAAACCCTAAACCCTATCACCCGAATCCCTAACCCCAAACCCTAAACCCTTAACCCTAAAGCCTAAACCCTAAACCCTCATACCCGAAACCCGAAACCCTGAACCCTAAACGGTAGCAGGCAAAGGCTTGGGGGGAGGAGCAGGGAGTTCGCCGGTGAGTGTGTAGGGCCTTGAGTCAGAGTCTCTTCTGAGTTTCAGGGTTTAGGGTTTAGGGTTTAGGGTTTTAGGGTTGGGGGTTTGGGGCCCCCTAAACCCTGTACCGAAAACCTTAACCCCTAAACCCTGAACCGAACAACCTTAAACCCTAAACCCTAAAGCCTAAAAACCTTAAGCTCTAAACCTTAAGCCCTATATTCCCTAAACCCTATCAGCGCTCTACTGCTTTGAGGCTTCAAGGCCCCATATGTTCCGTCTCAGAGCTTCGGGGCTTAGGGTTTAGGATCTAGGGTTTGGGGTTTAGGGTTTACGGACAACGGTTTCGGGTTTAGTGAGGGTTTAGGGTTTAGGATTTAAAGTACTAAAACAACAAGCCCCCAAACCCTATAAGGCCTAAACCCTAAACCCTCAACCCTAAACCCTGAACTCTAAACCCTAAACCCTCAACCCTGAACCCTAAACCCTGAACCCTAAACCCTAAACCCTGAACCCTAAGCTTTTAAAGCCTAAACCCTGAACCCCAAGCCCTAAACCCTGAACCCTGAACCCTAAACCCTAAACCCTAAACCCTGCTGAACCCTGAACCCTAAACCCTAAACCCTAAACCCTAAACCCTAAACCCTAAACCCTGAACCCTAAACCCTCAACCCTGAACCCTAAGCCGAAATGAGCCGACGCAAAGGAGTCCGAGTTACTCAACCAGCTGCGAGAGCCGCTCCTCGTTGTGCACCGCATGGACACTGCGCTGCTCGTGGGACTCGGTGCTACCTGGTTCAGACTTCTAGGGTTGAGGGTTTAGAGTTTGGGGTTTAGGGTTCAGGGTTCAGGGTTCAGGGTTTAGGGTTTGGGGTTCAGGGTTTAGGGTTTAGGGTTCAGGGTTTAGGGTTTAGGGTTCAGACTTCTAGGTTTTAGACTCCACTTGGAGGATCACAGGACTTAGAAGTACCCGTACCTTAATTGGAGCTATACGAAGTTTTTAGCATAGTTACCTTGTGCATAACCCTAATTACTGAGTCCCATGATCCTCAAAGCAGGGTCCACCAGGAGGCTTCAGTGCCGAATAGTGCTTCGTGCTACGGAGCTGTGTTGCATGTAGCACGATTTAGGGTTTAGGGTTTAGATCCAGGCAACCCATGGGCCCATGGATCTTCATCCTCACCAACCCTTATACGCGCCCAAACTGGGAAGCCGGAATAGAATCGTTCTTCCTTCTTGGTACTGCTACGGCAGTTAATAGCTTCACTACTGCCTTGTACTCGTGATCGCTACTGTTGGGGGAGTTTTTTCATGGTGTTGCATGATGTAGTTCTTACCAGTACTCGGCGACTGTCGTCGGTACCGTTGTCATCACTGCTGTTTCGATTCTTCTTCTACTACTGCTACCACGACTACTACCCTGACGACGACTACCACTACCACAACCACAACCACTACGTTCTCTGGCCCTGCTCCTACTCAGTACTCCTATCCCTGCTCCTGCTCCTACTGCTACAGCTGCAGCTACAGCTACTGCTACTGCAGCCGCTCAGACTCCAACCCCTTAATTAAGGAATTTACCGTAAATTATAATAGGATCCCTCATATAATTTAAGGTATATTCCTTAATTCCCTTATAGATCCCTTTAAGGAACCCCTTTTAGGAACCCTTTAAGGTATATTCCTTAATTCAGGGGTTTGGGAGTCTCTGGGTACTCTTCTCCACTTCCCGCGAGCTTTCCGCCAGGGAGCTGGAGGCGGTGATCTGGGCCGTGGAGGCTAGCCGTTCTGCTCTTTTGCTGTCGCCGGACCTCGAGGGCTTTAGGGTTTAATAGTTAGAATCGGGTTTAGGGTTGAGGGTTTAGGGGTTTAGGGTTTTAGGGTTTAGGGTTTAGAGTCCTTAGACGGAAGGAAGGAGTTGCTATAGAGGCTCCTGCTGAATTTGCGATCAAGATGACGACGGCGCTGCGAAGGATGGTAATGAGGGTGATGGTGCAATTTCACGATGACCTTGCTGTTGGCTATGATAACGACCATGCTGTTGGCGATGGTGATGTTGATGGTGATGATGGTGATGGTGATGGCGATGATGCCGATGATGATGATGATCATGATGATGATGATGATGATGATGATGATGACGATGTGCTACTGCTGGTGGTGGTGGTACCTGACGATAATTACCATGTTAACAATCGCAAGAACAAGGATGAGGATGCTCGTACTAAGGGTGCCTCAACAGTATCAACATCTGCACAGTGAAGGAGAAGGACAAGACGATTTTAGGGTTTAGGGTTTAGGGTTTATTGTTTAGGGTTTAGGGTTGAGCATCAGTGTTACTAGTCCATGCGATGTCACGGGCACTGCAAGTGTTCCGCAGTGCCTGATGGCACTGTTATCACTGCTCCAATCATTTCTCCGAGTAGCACCGCTCTTTACTACTGTTCGTTGGCTATGCCATTCAACAAATGCATTGCACACCACTGGCACATTAGACGAAAATGAGACCGCTACTACGTCCAGTCATTGGCTCTAACCCTAAACCGTAAACCCTCAACTCCCTAAACTCCCTAAAATCCCTAAACTCCCTAAACTCCCTAAACTCCCTAAACTCCCTAAACTCCCTAAACTCCCCTAATTAAACTCCCTAAACTCCCTAAACCCTAAAACTGACTTGCAAGATGCTTGTGAATGATCATCAGTGTTCCTTCTCATAGGGGCCTTAATAATTAGAATAGGGTCTTGGGGATTCCTTACTATGATTATAGTATAGGCCCCTACATTACTAACACTGCCATGCCTATCCTAGCTTTTGAGTTGGGGACGGTTTAGGGCTTTTTTGGCTTGCGGAGGGTTTAGGATTTAGGGTTTAAGGCAAAGTTCACCCACAAATAAGTATAGCCTACTCACACCCTGAGCCCATAACTCCTAGACCCTAAACCCTCAGACCCCAAACAATTCATTAAACCCTGGACCCTCAAGCCCCAAACTGCAAATGCTGAATAGTTGAAGCCCTGAACCCTAAAAACCCTAAACCTTACACCCCAACCCTTGAACCTAGACCCTAAACCCTTCAGCCCTAACACCTCAAGTAAAAACCTATATGGCGCCAGCGCTCCACCCTGGCAGCCGAGCCGAGCTCCTTGCTCAAGCTTCTCTTGATCCAGCTCAAGATCACCTGCAGGCCAGGGTTTAGGGTTTAGGGTTTACGGTTTAGGGTTCAGGGTTTAGGTGTTTAGGGTTTAGGGTTGAGGATTTAGGGTTTAGGGTTTAGGGGTTAGGGTGGCTGAGGGTTCAGAATCTAGGGGGTGTGCTCGAGTATTATGACAGCATTGCCGTAGGGTTACTACAGTATTGCAATAGTACTGCTGATGATATAAATCCTGCATTACCTTAAGGACCCTGTACTATGGGAATCTTCCTGATTATGGGTAGTGCAGGATTTACATCATCACCCGTATCACCACAGTGTTACCATGGTCTTGTGCTGTAGCAAGAACTCAGGGCTTCGCGAGTTAGGGTCTCAGGGTATTGGGTCTACGGTAGTACAGGGGCCTTAAGAATTAGAACAGGCTTTTGGGGTATATTGTACTATAATTATCATAAGGAACCCCGAAATATTATAGGAAATTATTTAGGCTGCTATAATTGTCGTTGTTGACTTTTGGGTGTGTCGGGCTTAGGCTGTGCTTTAGACCATCTGAACATACACCCAGACCCGAAACCCCTAAACCCTAAACCCTTCAACCCTAAACCCTAAACCCCTAAACCGTAAACCCCTAAACCCCTAAAGGCTAAACTCCTAAACCCCTACACCCTACCCCTCAACCCTCAACCCCTAAACCCTAAACCAGACCCGACACCCCTGAACCCTAAACCAGACCCCAAACCCCAAGCTCCGACGCCCAGCCCTTGAACCCAATACCGAAGCTTAGGGCTAAGGGCCTTTGTTTGGGGTTTAGGGTTCAGGGTTTAGGATTTTGGGTTCAGGGTTTAGGGTTTAGGGGTTTAGGGTTTAGGGTTTAGGGGTTTAGGGCTTATCGGGCTTAGGGCGTTGGGTTTTGGTGTTTTGGGTCTTGGTTTCAGGGTTTTGGGTGTAGGGTTTGGGGTTACCCTAGTGGTTTAGCAGTTTAGCTCTTTGAGTTTGGGGAAGCCTCTACCCAAAGCCCGACTATCTCCTCTGTAGAAGTATCGGCTACCCAGAGACTCCACAACCCCTTAATTAAGGAATATACCTTAAACTATAATAGGATCTCTAATCTGATTTGAGGTATATTCCTTACTTAAGGGGTTTTCGAAGTATCGGCTACTATATCCCCGAACCCCATCCCAAGCATCTATCTCCTTCGGGTTCAGGGTTTAATAGGGCAAGCATTAAAGCCCCGACGCAAAGACCCGTGCAGAAGCCTGTTAAGGACACTTACAGAATCCCTTTCAACGAATGCCAAAAACCCTACGGAGGAACCCCTATTGTAGAAGTCTGAACAGTAGCAATTGGTACGAGTAACAGCATTCCCCTAGCGCACCTTTATGAATACAATGGCATAGTAGAATTTGCCGCACAACCCTATTGAAATTATGAAGGTCGAATCCTAAGCACTAAAGAAAACCCTGAAGCCAAATCCTTTGAGGCCCTAAACCCTAAAGCCCTAAACCCCTAAAGCCTAAAACCCTAAAACCCTAAACCCTAAAACCCTAAAACCCTAAACCCCTAAACCCTAAACCCCTAAAACCCTAAACCCTAAAGTCCTAACCCCCTAAAGCCTAAAAACCCAAAGCCCTTATCGAATCCTCGCCTTGGAGGTCGCCCAAAGTGACCCAGGCAGCCCGAAGCCAAGGTAACCACAAGAGTTGTAGCCAACCTCGGCTTAGAAGGGAGTGGCTTTCTGGGGCTTGCGGGTCTAGCTTGTGGGGTTTAGGGTCCGGGGTTGAGGGTTTGGGGGTCGAGGGGTTTAGGGTTCCCTAAACCCTAAACCCTAAACCCTAACCCCTAAACCCCACAAGACCTGCAGTCGACCTCGGCCCGAAAGCGAGGGGCTTTCTGTGTGTTCTATGCCTCTGTAGGGTTTTATAACGCCTTCGACGGTGCGGTTTAGGGTTTAGGGTTTAGGGTTTAGGGTTTAGGGTTTAGGGTTTAGGGTTTAGGGTTTAGGGTTTAGGGCTTAATAACTAGAAGAGGGTTTGGGGGTATATTGTTCTATAGCTATAAAAAGGAACCCCCCCCAAAATAGTATAGTCCAAGGTAGAACCCATGGGCCCCTAGTATGGGCCCTTACCCCTGGGACCCCTAATATAACCTACTATATACCCTACTATATACCCTTAAGGGGCCCTAGAATCACCTAAGGGCCCATGTTAGGGGCCTATGGGTTCCACCTTAGAACCCTAAACCCTAAACCCTAAACCCTAAACCCTAAACCCTAAACCCTAAACCCTAAACCCGCCTATGGGTTCCACCTTAGATATAGGCAACTATCAAGGCCCCTCGATTATTAAAGGTTTAGGGTTTAGGGTTTAGGGTTTAGGGTTTAGGGTTTATTTGTGGTTTTGTGGCGGCTCCTGGGATGCCGGGATTTGGGTTTCAGCCGGGGAGTTCAGGGTATCGGTGTCAGTTCTGTGTTGGGGGTTTAGGGTTTAGGATTTAGGGTTTAGGGTTTAGGGTTTAGGGTTTAGGGCTGAGGGTTCAGGGTTTAGGGTTCAGGGTTTAGGGTTTAGGGTTTCGGGTTTGGAGCTTAGGGTTTAGCGTTTAGGGTCATGGGTAGTCATAAGTTGGGTTATATAAGTCCGCTAATGCCGGGTTTAGCTATAGTTACCCTACTTATACCGCCACTTATAACTACCCACGAACCTCCAAGTGCGATCCCGAGGGTCTGGAGTGCAGGGCTTGGGCTTGGGCTTAGGGCTTTGGGTTTAAGGTTTAGGACCCGATGAGATTTCTCGATGTTGCCGATGCCTGGCAACCTTCTATTTTCCAGAAAACCCTATGAAACTCCCGAAAACCCATCAAACCTTCGAAACCCTACAAAACCCTTTAAACCCCATGAACCCCTACAAGGCCCTGTAAGGCCCCGCCTAACCCTACAGGGTTTAGGGTTCGGGTTTAGGGTTTAGGGTTAAGGGTTAAGGGTTAGTTTTTGTTGGGACTCATGGTGCGCCCGGTTTGCTGGGACTGCCAGGAAGTTTCAGCAGCCAGTATCTTATTAGAGTTCGATTGGAGTTTGGGGTTTAGGGCTTGAGGTTTAGGGTTTTTTGGCTGTCTTGAAGTTGAGGGTTTTAGGGATATGGGGCCTGGCGTTTAGGGTTTAGGGTCCGGCGGCTAGAAGGTTTTGGGTTTTGAAACTTTGGGTTTTGGGTTTACGGTTTACAACATCTACAACGAAGCTATGAAGGGGTCTTGAAAATCTGTCATGTAGGGACTGAGCAACGAGAGTAGGGTTTTCAGGTACATTGCAAGAATGGTACTACTAACGAGTCAGGCTTCCGCAGTACTCCGAAACCCTCAACACTTAGGGACCCTTAGAGGGAGGGGTAGGGGGGAGCGGGGGTAGGGGGCCGTAACGCCAGGACCTAATAAGGCCTATTTAAGGAAGTCTCGTCCCCTAGCCCCCTCTCCCCTGTCTTTTGTAAGGGTCCCTATGATCAACCCTTGACCCGCAAAAGCAACGAATCCTAGAGCCTGAACCCAAAGTCCACATCAGAAAAACCTAGTTCCCAGCTCTTAACCCTAAGCTCTGTGCACACGGGATCCAAGCAGCAGGCACGCAAAGTCATGTTCTCACGGAGGGGCCTTGGAGGAAAGAACGTCAACACGAAGAGCCTGACATTAGAGCTGAGCCGAAGCAGCTGCGGTCGGCATTGCTGGTGCTCGTGAAGCTCCCCGCACCCAAACCCTAAACCCCCCCCAAACAAAAAAAATCCTAAAATCTAAAACCTACACCTGAAAATCCAAACATAATCCCCACAAGACCCAAAGACGTGAGTTTAGAGTGTCTTTAAAGGGTGCAGGTTCTTAACATAAAGTAGGGTTTAAGGAAATGCTGGCGCTAGTTCTCCAAAGCCCCATATTACTGGGCCCTAGCGCCCTCTCTAGGAATAGCAAGGTTTAGGGGTTTAGGTTCGTATGCTATTCGGAAAGGGTCGCGAATGTACGGCTGAGGGTTCTGCAAAATGTTATAGCTTGTTGCTTCAAGCGGTGTATGGGTGGGCCGACAAAGACAGAGTTTGCGTAATATTACAGTACAGGTAGTGTACTTAGAGAGGGATTGTCAAAGCATGCTATTGCTGACCCTGAAGAATCTACCTTCTGAAGGATGTACATAAGGAAGGTACAAAATGAGAAGCCCCAAAAAGGCAAGTTCTTCAGGGTCGGGTGGACGATGGACTCAGTGTTCCTAAGGTAGAATGGCTCAGTCCTCGAGCTCTCGCGCAACGTGCAATCCCTCGAAAAGTCGGGAGAAGGGGATCGTAAAGCAGGGACGTTTCGAATTAGTATGGGGTTTGGGGTGTGTTGTACTATAGTTACAACACGGAGCCCGAAATCAATAGACTTACTATACCTCCCTTAGGGAAATATACCCCAAAACACACCGTCTAGAATTGCAAACACTACTCACAGCGCTGCTGACATGTCTGCGACAGCTGATAATGCTTCTGTGTTTCTCTAATACCTGGTTGCTAAGTCTGGCCATTGAGTTTGCTGTTCCTGTTACTACCAATCAACATGTCTAGCCGTAGTTGCCTACCACTCATAGTACCTTTTAAGGAGATACCAATCCTTCTGCAAGTGCTGACGTTGTAATTTTTGAAATAAAGGGTTCTTGCTTGAAAACTCTTCAGTTAATTCGAAGAGACGCGAAATGCGGTCTCTCTCTCTCTCTCTCTCAAAGAGCTTATATAGGGCTCAATAGGATTCACAACTGCTCTTCCTACAGGGTTCGTCTTTCGGGTTTTGATGTTCCACAAGTGTCTATAAGCCCTAAGGGTTCATGTACCCATGCTGCATAAACTTGGGCCATGGGGACTACAAAAAGGCCAAAGTATATGGATAGTTCTCTAAATTAGGGTCCCTTTTTGGGTCCCCAATATAGTACGGCACCCTTCTAAAAAGGACCCCAAAAGGGACCCTATTTTAGAAAACTACCCCCTAGGGCTCGACAGCGAAGGAGCCGGAAGGAGCCTCGTCGCCGAGCTCATGCAAAAGGAACCGAGCCCTCGTCGGACCTGGGCAGAGAGCGACCAAAAGGAAAAGGAGTAGGAATCGAAGCTGCGAGGGCTTCGAGTGCGAGGAAGACGTCGGATTGCCGTACTTTGTAAAACTCTCACCCCCAAACTCGTACATTATCTTACAGATTTTGTGGCTTATTGCGGCTTAGGGTTTAGGGTTTAGGGTTTAGGGTTTAGGGTTAAAGGGTTTAGGGGGGTTTGAACATGAAGCTTAGATGATGGGGTTGAGAGTTTAGGGCTGAGCGGATTTCGAGCTTAAGTTTCAAGGCTCCGGTTTTGGGCTTGGGGTTTAGGGTT
>CAJNDV010032545.1:17754-27754 GCA_905221635.1 Symbiodinium sp. CCMP2456 | reverse complement strand
GAACCCTAAATGACACTGAACCCTAAACCCTAAACCCTAAATGACACTAAACCCTACTCCCTTAACCCAAAATGACACTAAACCCTGAAACCTTAACCCAAAATGACACTAAGCCCTAAACCCCTAAACCCTAAACCCTAAACCCTAAACCGTGAGGGTTTAGGGTTTAGGGGCCCCAAACCCAAAACCCGGCCTCGGGGTCAAATCTCGGCATCACCCGCCGCAGGGACGCCATGTTGGATGGGTAGTGACCTGAGCTTCGACTCTACTGGTTTAGGGTTTAGGGTTTAGGGTTTTGGGTTTAGGGTTTAGGGTTTAGAGTAATCGAGGCGGGAATATACCATGATTCCTATAGCCCAGGGTCCTGAAGGTAATGCAGGATTTATATCATCAGCAGTAGGTCTCATGATCTTCCCCGTAAGGTTCAGGCTTTCTCTCGCGATACAGGGGTCTTAAATGTTTTTTAGAGCAATGCTTTTGGTGGTGAAGTATACTGTTCTTATTAGGGAGTGTAACGGACTGCTATTACTAATGGATCCGACACCTCTCTTAGCTTTGAGGGTTTCCGGTTTAGCTTCAGAGGCTCTGGGCGTGGGCATTTTTGGGGGGGTTTAGGCTTTGGGGTTTAGGGTAAACCCCAAAACCCAAACCCTCTTTAAGCCCGGACCCTGGCGGTTATTGAGGGTAAGGTTTTAAGGGAAGCCACAGCTCCACGGCAGCCCTCACCTGAAACCGAACGGCCCCACTATGCCCCTAGCCCAACACCGTGCACCTGAAATCACGGACTTTCGCCCCCAAGCCCTGACCATAATGTAGAAACCCCCCGTTATGACTCGGGTTTAGGGTTTTAGGGTTATGACCCTCTAGGAACTCTTACTATAACCCGGTATCATAGGCCTATTGAAACCCGTATGGCATAAATCTTGCTAGCCCCAGTGGCCGCGGTACTGGTCCATGAAGGCCAGGGAAGCAGCAAATTGCGGCATCTGGTCGGACTACTAAGGCTTGCTAACTAGCTGCTTACTACGACTACTACTACCACTGCTGCTGCTGCTGCTACTACTACTACTACTACTACTACTGCTGCGCACTACCCTGAACCCTGAACCTCAAAAACCTAAAGCCAAAAAAGTAACAACTAAGAACCCAAGCCCCGAAGGTGTCATCCTGAAACGTAGGCCGTAAACCCATAACGCGCGCGTTTGAAGTCCACTAGGTCTTAGGGTTTAGGGTTTTGGGGTTTTAGGGTTTGGAGTTTACAGTTCGATATTGGTTAGAGGTCCTATACCCCTTAAAACCTCCAAGAACCTTTTTACGGAACAGGACCCTAGTCTAAGCGCAAGTGGGTTCAAAGGATGCACAGTGTCTACGGGAAGTGTCTTGGGTTAGGATGAACCTATGGAAAACGATCTATAACCCCTTCTGGCAACCAGGAGGCACACCCTAGATCGTTTTTTCCCAGCTCCTCAATCCCTAAAACCGAACGAAATCCTAAAACCCCCACCCCAAGTGTCAGAAGGAAACAAAGATAGCCGACAGCCTCTCCCCGAAGAGTCTGGGTGAAGTCACCTGCCGTGTCGGCAAGTGACGACTTCGGGCTAGCTTAGGGTTTAGGGTTTAGGGTTTAGGGTTTAGGGTTTAGGGTTTAGGGTTTAGGGGGTAGTTGGGTATGATGGTTGTGGTTGCGGTGGTAAGTCGTTCGAGAATTGCGACAAGACTAACTTTTCTGCCGGTTGTTGCTTGCAGTATGGATCGCAGAATATTCCTACATAGTGTTTACGCTTGTCACTGTGGTGGATCTTATCAAAGCTCATCGAAGCAGGAGATGGAGATGGAGGGGGATGCCTGCCGATCATGATGGTTAGGTTGATGATGATGTTGATGCTCATGATGACGATGACTATGATGTTGAGATGTTGTGATGAGGATGATGATGGCGATGGTGATGATGATGATGATGATGATGATGATGATGATAAAGGACACTGTGCAGTGTCCATATTTATTCGGTTCAGGATCCGGAGGTCCACAATGAGTGGGCCCTGGTACAGAGCACCCAATGGAGAACATCGGAAAAGCCCATAACCTGAGAAAGCTTGATGAAGCCTTCCTCAACCCTCCGCAGCAATCCGTTCAAGCTCCATTCCCGGAATCAAGCCGGAAGCGGAATGTTGCCGGCGGCGCTGTATGAAATCTCCCCCGTTTTCTTCGGGTCGAAATACTCAAAGAGCAGCTTCCACCTGAGCATGGCTTCGCGTGCTACAAGCAGTTTGCCACATCTCCCTTCATGAGCCCTCCGGTTGATGATATAAATCCTGCATGACCCATAATAACGAATATATATACCATTATTCCCATAGCATAGGGTCCTCAATGTAATTCGAGATTTATATCATCAGCCCTACTTAGCCGCCAAGAACCTCGAGCCTGAACCCTGTTCATCTGTTTCAGTCCAGGCGGACGCCCCTCACACATTTGAGGGTTGAGGGTTTTGGGTTTAGGGGTTTAGGGGCTAGGGGTTTAGGGGCTTTGGGGTTTAGGGTTTAGGGTCTAGGGGTTTAGGGTTTAGGGTTTAGGGTTTAGGGGCTTACGGGTTTAGGGTTTAGGGTTTAGGGCCTTCGGGTATCCCCAAGAAGCCTCTACAACAACGCGACGAAGAGGAGCTTTGGGATGCGAGAGCTATGGGGGAGCTTCAGAAAACAAGGCAGTCGAACTTTGGGGGACCAATCAAAAACTTTCAGGATTCAGGGTTTATGGTTTAGGGTTTAGGGTTTAGGGTTTAGGGTTTAGGGTTTAGGGTTTAGGGTTTAGGGTTTAGGGTTTAGGGTGTAGGGATAGGGGGACCAGTCAAAATTCAAAAAACAACTGCAAACCAGTGCGACGCATGTTGCCCAGGCTGCGCAGCGATGGCATGTAAACTCTCTAGAGCAACCTAGAACCGCAAAACCAGCAAGTATTGATCCTTTCTGAGGCTCTAATCAGTCTAACCCTTTCTAATCGTAACAAACACACGAAGCCAACAACCCTGAAGCCAATCTGGCATGCGGGCATGGATGACTAGAAGTGTGTGTTGGGGTACATTCTTCTATTGTTCTATACTTATTCTTACATATTGTAGCAAGACACCCTCAAGAAAAAGTGTATGTCACCCGCATCCAAGCACTACATAACCTGAAATTCGGCTTTCAATCCTAAAGCCTCCACCCCAACAGCCCCTTCTTCCTAAATCCACAAACCCTTAAACTTCCAAACTCCCCACGCTAGAACTCCAGCTCTTACATCTAAAACCCCTGAACCCTAAAATCTTCAACCGTAAGCCCTAAAACCCCTAAGCCCTAAACCCCCAAGCCCTCAACCCCCAAACCCTAAACCCCTAAACCCCTAAACCCCCAAGCCCTCAACCCCTAAACCCTAAACCCTAAATTGCAACAACCCCTAAACCCTAAACCCTCAATCCCTAAACCCTAAACCCTAAATTGCAACGACCCCGAAACCCTAATCCCTAAACCCTAAATCCCTAAACCCCAAACCTCAACCCCTAAACCCTAAACCCTAAAATCTTAAACCCTAAACCCTAAATTGCAACAACCCCGAAACCCAAAAATTCCTGGGGCTCGGGATCGAGCTCGTTATCCCGCAGGTGCAGGCCCACCTGGCCGTTCGAACAGAGCAGTTCAGGGTTTAGGGTTTAGGGTTTAGGGTTTAGGGTTTGGGGTTTAGGGTTTAGAGTTGAGGGTTTGGGGTTTGGGGTTTAAGGTTTAGGGTTTAGGGTTTAGGGTTTAGGGTTTAGGGTTCGGATTTAGGGTTTTATGGTTTGGGGTCTGGCGCCTACGGTTTGGGGAGGCTCTGGGGATGCGACACATGTAATCGTTAGAATAGGCTTTTGGGGGGGGTTCCTTTTAATGTTTCCTTAAAGGGTTCTATAAGGCCTACTACAAGAGGTTTAGGGTCTCGGGGCCTTAATGTTGAGACGTGTCTTCATCTCCTTATGTGCTTGCTGAGCCAATCATCCAGTTGTACATTGTCATGAACTTGCCTGCTTCCTACTTGCAGATCGATTTGTTCACTTGTGTATGTATTCGCTTGTGTGGACTATTTTTCGAAGCATTCACATCCCTTTGTTGAGCTGTTTATGCCCTCTCTATGCTGCGGAGTGTGTTTTTATCTACAGTGTCAACCAACCCAACGACACCTCACACAGTGTACGTACGTACATGAGACGTGCAACACAAAGTCTAAACAACAGGAGCCTCGGGGGATCCTGAACATTAAGAAAGGGTTTAGGGTTTAGATTTTAGGGTTTAGGGTTTAGGGTTTAGGGGTTTAGGGGTTTAGGATTTAGGGTTTAGGATTTAGGGTTTAGGGTTTAGGGAAACCCCCTTGAACTCAGGACATCCCGGTAGAACCCTCGAAATAACCCCGTCATAAGTCATGCTTCACCGCCTAGACTTGAATATTCTCGAAACTGGAAAGACATTTAGAAAGACTTTCTGTTTGAAACAGGTCTCGGCTATAGAGTTCAGCGGCTCAGGTCTTCCAATTTGCGGGTTTAAAGGCCTTCTTGGAGGTTCATGGGTAGTTATAAGTTGGGCTATAAGTCCCCTAATATAGTTTATAAGTATAGTTACCCTACTTATAACCCCGCTTATAACTACCCATGAACCTCCAAGTTGGGGCAAGAAGTCGGAGTTGCAGTGCTTCCAGAACTGCCAAGCCCCAAGGTGCTAGACTTTCACACGGTGCCCGTTCATTTGCGGCTTCGGGCGTGTATCTGAAGCTTAGGGAATAGTTGTTTTCTTGCCGTTTAAGGCTTTCTTGCGTTTAGGGTGTACGGTTCAGAGTAATCATGTTTAATCAACCCTAAACCCTAAACCCTAAACCCTAAATCCTAAACCCTAAACCCTAAACCCTACACCCTAAATCCTAAACCGGTGAAGGGTGAAGCTAAGCACCCCCCCCCCCTCCGGGAGCGAAAACCCGAGAAGGTCGGCCGTGTCCATCAGCTCCCGGAACTCCTCACCACCTGGGTTTCATGATATAGGGCCTTAATAGTTAGAATAGGGTTTAGGGTTTAGGGTTTAGGGTTTAGGGTTTAGGGTTTAGGGTTTAGGGTTTAGGGTTTAGGGTGGGCCCCATTATGCTACAATGAGAATAAGGAGCCTACCAAAAATAGTGCCCCTATACCCCCTATACTAGTCGTGTTCTGCGGGTCTAGAATGTTCTACACGGGCTCTTGTGGTTCCTGCACAGGTTCTAGATGCCAAAGAAACTACTTACAATTACCACGAACATGGAACACACATGATAGCAATCCCTATTTTTTACGTATGGTAACATAAACTAACTCATGTCTCTAGTCTTGCTACGTGGTACTGAGAGTTATTAGTAAAGGTACCAGTGACGTGGCGTCTTTTAAGTCCATCTCAGGAGCAAAAAGGGCACCCTTTCCTACTATTCAGTCTTCTAAGCAACCTACTTGAACGAGCAAACAGAACCCCCAAACTCGTAACCCTAACGAAACCTTCGACAATCTACCCTGATAGCATCCCTTATAATTATAGTCACCCTCCAAACAACCCTGAACCCCTGAACCCTAAACCCTAAACCCTAAAAGCTAAAACCCCCAAAGCCCTACTGGGAGGCAAAGATCTCTTGGGGTTTTGAGGGTCACGACTAACATGCGCTTCTGGGGGTTCATTTCGTGTTCCAATAAGCCCCTTGCCTGCTTAATGGAGGGTCGGGAGACTTAGTAAGTAGTTGTTTTTGTAAGTTACAAATATCACAACCCCAATGAGGTTCCCTTTTAGGGTACTTATAACTCGACTTCTTACTCTCCAAGTAGGCCTTAAGATTTGTATGTTTGTGGGTTTAGGTCTGCGGGTTTGGAGGCCTGGGCTCTAGGGCTTAGGGTGTGGCTTCTGGTTTAAACCCCCAAACCCAAAGCTCCAAACCTTACCGTAGGGCCCTAACACTCGTTGAATTCTACAGGGTTTCATCGGTGCTTTGTGAAGTTCCTCTGGGGTTCTACCAGTATGACCTGAAGCCAGGGAAGCAACAAGAAGGAAACTCGAAGAACTGACATGCTCGTTACCAACCCCGGAAGCCCCAAAACTGGGCTCGGGGTTTAGGGCTTCAGGGTTTAGGGCTTTAGGGTTCAGGGCTTTAGGGTTTAGGGATTTAGGGCTTAGGGGCTTTTTTTAGAGCCGAACTGGCCGGGCCTGTTGCCATTGTCAACTCATCTAAGCACTGAATGCGTAGCGGAAGCTGCTGAGATCGAAACCCTCTAGCCATTACAGTAGGGTTTAGGGGTTTAGGGTTTGGGGGTTTAGGGTTTAGGGTTTAGCGTTTAGGGGTTTAGAGGTTTAGAGTTTAGGGTTTAGGGTTTAGGGGCTTAGGGGTTTAGGGTTTAGGGTTTAGGGACTTAAACCGTGAACCCCCAAAGCGGAACACCGAAACCCCAATCAAAAAAAAGACCGAGGTCCCCGGGCCGATGCTTTTGGATCGGTCTTTGTCCGCCAGCGCGAACCACTGAGAAGTGGGGGTTGCTGTTGAAGCTTGCAACCTAATGCCTATAATCTATACTGAACTTAGACCCCTAGCAAAAATTCTAGTTTTAGCTGCTTCTTAGGGTTTATAGTAACCAAAGATTGAAAATTATTTCTAAGTACCCCTAAGTGATGAGAATTGGGGTTTAGGCTTTGGGGTAATACATTGAGAATTGGGATTTAAGATACGTCACAGGATAAGTATATTCGGGAAGCCGACGTGATGCGGTTACTATTTTTTCAGCCTCCTACTCGAGGGCTTTTGGGGTAGGGGCGTTTGGTTTAGGGTTTGGGGTTTAGGGTTTAGGGTTTGGGGTTCGGGGTTTAGTTCGGGGTTTGGGGTTTAGGGTTTGGGGTTTAGGGTTTGGGGTTTAGGGTTTAAAGTTTGGGGTTCGGGGTTTAGGGTTCGGGGTTTGGGGTTTAGGGTTTGGGGTTTAGGGTTTGGGGTTTAGGGTTTAGAGTTTGGGGTTCGGGGTTTAGGGTTCGGGGTTTGGGGTTAAGGGTTTGGGGTTTAGGGTTTGGGGTTTAGGGTTTAGAGTTTGGGGTTTGGCTTCAGGGTTGTCGCGTTCCGGGCCGAAGGAGCTCCCACATCTCGGGAGTAGGGAAGGCAATGGATGAAGACCAAGTCTGCCTTAACCCACCAGAACCTGCTTTTTTGTAGGATCCCTATAAATCCCATATTAAGGTTCATAATAAGAACCAACAAAATAAACCCTAAACCCTATAAACCCTAAACCCTAAACCCTAAATCCTAAACCCTAAACCCTGAGTAGGTTTTGGTAACACCGATGCAAGGAAACCCGGGTTTCGGCGGTTCTTTCGGGAATTTCACCGGTTTAGGGTTTAGGGTTTAGGGTTTGCAAAAACCTGTAAGAGATGTACCGTCACGAAACCCCAAAGACTGAACCCTGACACCCAATATAGGGGTGCGGGTTTAGGGATGTTTAGGGTACAGGGTTTAGGGACATAAATGGTCAGACCTTTCTGGAGTTCAAGCGCAAGGGGTTTAGGGTTTAGGGTTTATAAGGAGTTCGTGCTTGAGAGATGTTGCACTTTGCTCATAGAGCAACAATTTAGAACGCTTGGGTCCTGGACTCCCAATCCACCGCTTGTGGCTTCGGGGCTCGGCTGTATGACGCACCTCAAAACCCTGCAGCGACGAACCAAAACAAGCGAGGGTTTCACTGCTCCTTTGGAGCACCCTTGCCCTTCTTGCCGGACGCCTGCTTGTCGGCCGGTTTCTTGTTCGCGGCTTTTGTGAGGCTTTCAGCTGCTTGCTTCGGCCTTTCCATATCTTGCAGCAGCAGCACGTACTGCTTCCCGAAAGGCAGGTATTGCTCCTCCGCATCCACTTTGGCTCTCAACAATGCCTTCACATCGTTGTACAGCTTCCTGGGCCAAGAACAGCATGTTCTCCAGCGGATCTGGCGCTAAGGGGGTCAAGGCTCTTCTCGTTCGGTGTGCATAGCCGTCCATCTCGAAGGGCTCGTGCGAGAAGAAGCTCGGATGACCGTGACTTCCTTCCCGGCATCTTGCTGGAGATGGCCGGAGCCTTGAGGCTTGAGGCCCTAAACCCTAAACCCTAAACCCTAAACCCTAAACCCTAAACCCTTGAGCTCCTTCGTCATCACATCAAAGGCCATCGAGGTCATGCTCGCCGTCATCGTCACCGCAAGGAGCAGCACTGCCATGGTGCAATGTGACAGCGTGACAGCAAGGACCCTCCACCCTAAACCCTAAACCCTAAACCCTAAACCTCTAAACTCTACATCTCTAAACCCTAAACCCTAAACCCTAAACCCTAAACCCTAAACCCTCAACCCTAAACCCTAAACCCAGCAAGGAAAGCAGCTGCATCATAGAAAGCAAGTCAAGGCTGAAGCTCTCAACTGCTGGGAATCCTCACACCCAAAAACCCCTAAACCCCTAAACCGTGAACCCTGAACCCTGAAAAACCCTGAACCTCAAATCCTGAAAAATGAGTCCTAGACTTTAGGGTTTAGGGTTTAGGGTTTTTAGGGAGCCCATCCTAGTAGGGAAGAGGGCGGGAATCCAACGCCCCCAAAGCTCGCACAACTTCTCACAGACTCCAAGCAGGAGTATACCGGAGGGTTTAGGGTTTAGGGAAGCTATAAGCAGGATCCGTCTTAAGTCTAAGATGTACTCCTGAGTGGTGCGGATTGATAGAGTCCGGAGGTTACCTGATGTCAGGGTGTACAGTTTGAGGTATCGAAAATCTCACAAGCTTCGTAAATGACAGGCTTCAGCCCTGAACCCAAAAGCGCCAAAACCTCCGAGAAGAAGGGTTTAGGGTTTAGGGTTGAGCACCTGGTTGGAAAGCTGCTGGACTCCTGCAATGCTGCCATCGCCCTGTCCAGTACTTGCGCTTCGGCTTTGGGATCACCACCAATCAGCAGGAAAGCTCTAAACTCTAAGCCATCAAACCCTAACCTCTAAACCCTAAACCCCCAAAACTCTGCACCCCCAGACCTTGAACCGAAACCCACCAAACCCTAACTAAAATCCCTGAACCCTGAACCCACTAGTTGGGCTCTGCATTACAAGTTTATGTCATAATTTATGTAAGAATTTATTTTATATTTTACATAACTTCCTAAACCCTAAACCCTAAACCCTAAACCCTAAACCCTAAACCTTTTTTTGCAATGAATCAACTGAAACGGACACAAAAGCCAGCGCGGGGAAAAAATCCGGGTTCCAGCAAGGCTGCAAGGTCAAGTCTTGATGGGTCCTAGCATTTCATTTGGTGTTTTGGGTTTAGGGTTTAGGGTTTAAGGTTTAGGGTTTAGGGTTTAGGGTTCAGGGTTCAGGGTTTAGGGTTTAGGGCTCCTAAACCCTCATTAGCTGGATCCTTATTACAGTGGTCTAGGATTTGGGGCTTGGGGCTTTCGGATCCTTGGAAGAACGGCCCCTGAATGAGGTACCCGACGGTTGATGATGTAAATCCTGCATTACCCATTATAAGGAACATATCATAATTCCTATCGTTTAGTTTCCCCAAGGTAATGCAGGATATATATATATATAATCTATTTATTTATTCATTTATTTATTTATTTATATCTATTTATCTATTTATATATTTATATCATCATCATCATCATCATCATCATCATCAATAGTTCATGCTCTGGCCATGAGTTTAAGGTGCAACATGGGAGCCCCAACGGTTAGAGTAGGGTTCCTTTGAAAGAATTCCTCTTGAAGGGGTCTAGAAGGCTTACTTTTTAGTATAAACTCCTAAACCCCTAATCCCTAAACCCCTAAACCCCTAAACCCCCAAACCCTACACCCTAAACCCTAAACCCTAAACCCTAAACCCTAAACCGTTTAGTATATTTTTTGGGGGTGGTATGAAGGGCCTGAATAACACGAGGAGGGCTGCGGGGCCTATTCCACCATGATTCTAGTAAAGATTTAGGGTTTAGGGTTTA
>CAJNDV010032544.1:19939-40262 GCA_905221635.1 Symbiodinium sp. CCMP2456 | reverse complement strand
CGCTACGGGAAGCGCGTCGGGGGGGGCCGCTGGCCTTTCAGGAATGAGGGCAGAGCACTTAAAGTTGCTCTTGCAGGACTTGGAAGCATTGGAGCCTTTCGCAAGCCAATGTGCCCTCGGACATCGTCGCCGGCTTGGCCATGGCACGGCTAACGGCTTTGCGCAAACCCGACGGGGGCGTACGAGGTATAGCCACAGGCGACGTTTTTCGCTTGCTGGTGTCCAGGACGCTCGCCAAGGAGTGGGCCCACACCTTTGACCAGGCCACACGACCGTACCAGTTCGCGCTCCAAGCCCGCGCAGGTACGGACGCCCTGGCAGCCTGCGCGCGCGCGGCTTTTTCCCTGCGCCCCGAGGCCGTGCTAGTGTCGCTGGATGGCCGCAGCGCATACGACTGCATGTCCCGCACCGCCTTCTTGACCAAACTGCACGAGGTGGCACCGAAGCTGCTCCCGTTTGTTAGGCTGTTTTACGGCCAGCCGTCGAGCTACTGTTGGTGGGATGCCGCTGGCAACTGCCGGCTTGTGCCCCAGGGCGAGGGTTGCGAGCAAGGCGACGCCCTCGCCCCGGCCTTGTTCGCTCTCGGACAACACGACGCCTTTTGCCAAGCCGCCGCAGCCGCAGCACTGCACCCCGACGATGCGCTTTTGGCCTTTCTCGACGATCTTTATGTCGTCACAGTGCCCGAAAAGCCACCTCTTCCCCCGCACTATCTGCATAGTCGAAAAGCCTTCGCAAGTGTTCCCATGAAGGTCATCCATGAGGACGCGCAGGATGATAAGAGTATGCACGAATCGGATGCTGATACTTGCACTCGCTGCCTACCTACGGACCGACAACCGACATTTAATCCGCGTCACGGAAAATCACGAACACAACTGTACGCAGTTTGTGTTATTCGGCATCTATGAGATTGATGCCAATACTGATACCTGATCTGGACAATCTGACCACAAGCATTTGTGGCAGCGTTAGCATGTGGAAACGATGTCTTGGGGTCGACGAACACACAAAGCAACAAGGACACAAAGAGCAACTAAACCTCCTGGCCATTGCCAAAGCCTTGCTTTCGTCATCCAGCTGTCTGTCAAGATCTCACATCGAAACCTTGGTGGCTTCGTTCGTTTGTCAGGAAGTGCATAGTGTGAAACACAGGTGCTCTTTTGTGGAGAGAGGAATTCTCTCCACGTGGGAATGGGCCAACGAGGAGAGCACGGAGGTCGCTGCGTTCACTTACCACACGCTGTTGGTGGAAGACATTTTCGGGGATTTCTTGATGGATGGAGATG
Organism: Symbiodinium sp. CCMP2456; assembly: GCA_905221635.1. Classification (NCBI taxonomy): domain Eukaryota; class Dinophyceae; order Suessiales; family Symbiodiniaceae; genus Symbiodinium; species Symbiodinium sp. CCMP2456. Next base: position 38,973 of record CAJNDV010032544.1, on the reverse strand, counting down.
ACATGGCCTCAGTTGCAAATGCAGTGCTCAAGACATCTTTTCACCGAGCACAGGCTAGGGTCGTTCTGACTTGTTCAAAGGTGAATGGCAAGCCTGAGGGTTTTCAGCTAGGCCTTTACTGTAACCGGAACTAGTAACAGGAACCAGGCCTGAGACCGTAACAGAAACCGCCTGGTTCCCGTATCGAAAGCTAGACATTACACTAACTATTCGGCTAGCCATGACCTTGTCAATTTGGGGAATCACACTATCTCGATGAAGGTAGCTGTGGACATGGAAGTTTTTTGCCCTGCCAGACATTTGCCTTCAAGCAGTGGCACTACCTCATGCCATTCGCGATTGCAAACCGGTGCTGGCAGCGCTGGGGTTTAGGGTTTGGGGGTTAGGTCCGGTTTCAAGAGGGGTTTAGGTACTTCACCTTCCTGACAAACAAAAACGCACCGAAACTCGGTTCCACAATGGCAGGCCTGAAGTTGATAAGACACGAGTGAAGATATCGATGCATTGGCACACGCACCCACACAGGCGTGTGGTGCTACGAAACTGAGCGGGTCGCACAACCAATTTTATGCGTGCTTCTCACATGCAGGCAGAAGCTGCCAGACAAGCAGGAAGGCTGATAGTCGTTAGAGCATGTGCATTTGCTGTAGTTTCATGAATTCAGAGTGATGCATGGCTGAACTCGTTGCAGATAGTTTCATGTGTTTTCATATGTCCTTGACTGTGCAAGCATAAAACCTCCTGCACGCGCCTTGCTGGTTGCCGTTGACAGTTCCTGTGCCTGTCGTGGTCCTGCTACGCCAGCCCCGGAGTTCCTGTTGCCACGGCCGTGGGTTTCGGTTACAATGTGCGGGAGCGGTTTCAGTTACTTCCCAAGCCGGTTTCCGTTACTCCTCGCACGCTTTTCAGGGGTCAAGAGTCAAGAAGTACCTGCGCCTAGTCATTCGTCAAGAACTGAATGCAGATAGGGTGCCGGAAGCTCCCGGATGCCGCCTCAGTCTTGCGGTGGACGTCAGTTGAGACGCTGCCTCCTTGGTAAAAGAGAAGGCATCAGGATTTCCAGACCTTCCTCTGGAAGGTTCTCAGCCGTCCTCTTCGGCGGCTGTTGTTGATAGTCCTAGTCTTTGTAGTCGAGAGCAGGCTATTTACTGCAGGCTCGTAGAAGCTCCGGATGTGCAGCGCGAGCCTGAACGACACCTCGAAAATCATGCCCCTCCTTGCCGGGGGAGTGGCTAATAAGTAAAGACCTGCAGGGCATAGGCAGACAGCTAGGGGTTGGCCAAAAAGCTCTGTTGTACCCGGATGGGGATCGGTAAGCTGTAGAGTAGAGGCGCCAAGGGCTCATGCAAAGCCCACTCCAAGGACCCAATTTGGGGACCGAGCGTGCGGCTGCTATTGCGGACTCTGCAGCAGGAGATTGCCGAGGACTTCGGTGTCAAGTTCAAGGTCACCAGCCCCTGGTGCCTGTCGGCCGAGGCAGAGGCACCAGCTGAAGTAGCACGGCTGTTTGCAGACCTCGACTTCTCGTGGTTCTCTTGGCTCTGTAGTCTGGATTTGGAAGCCCAGCCGGCAGATCTCCTCGCCAACCAAGAGATCGGCGTACAGGACACTGTGCAGGCATTCGAGCACTCTTGTCTGCAGGGGGAGGTGACCCGTGGGAGACATGGCGACCTGCTTTTCCACGTTCTAGGCCAGGCCCTCGCGCTCCCTCGACATCGCCTCACAGACGGGGAAGCAGAGGTGGAGGTGGTGGTTTTACCTCCAGTATGGATGGCTGCTTCCCAGGTGTGCACGAAAAGGCTGGCCACCTGCTGTCTCAGCCGCATGTGGCACTGTACCCCTGGCAGCGTAGCTTCGCTGGCGATGACCTCGTGTGGGATGTCCCGGCTGTCCCTATCTCGATCATGGGCTTCGCTTTAACATTGCTTTGCCCTGTGCCTGCTTCGGCCTGCGGAGCCTTTCATCCTAAAGCTATTCTCCGAAATACACGGTGTGGAGCTTCCCGTGCCAATTTGCACTGGCAGCGACGGCGACGGCGAGAAGCGCGTGATGCTGGCGGTGTGCCTCCGCATCCACTACGACGTTGGTGGCCTGCTGTCTGATTCTGGCTTCCCGTTCCTGATTCGGGATTGGCTCAACTTTCACCGACTGGCAGGCGTTGACCGGTTTGTCATCTACGACGACGACGGATCCTTCGGAGAAGTTGAGCCTAACTTAATGCGTGACTCCCAGGTGACTTACTTTCCGCGTTGGTCCGCGAGCGCAATGCCCGAGGTGTCGGGCACACTGGGAAAGCACAACAAGAATTTGCTTGCGATCCAGTCGAACTCACACTGTGCAATGTTGCTGAAAGGCCAGGTCGACTGGATTGCGATGCTTCCCGGCCTCGATACCTACCTGTGGGCTGCAAACAGCTCGCGGCGCGCGATTGCCGAAAGCCTGGAACCGGATCGACACGATGTCGCTGCCTTACAGCTGTCAGAAGTGCAGTATATGCAGGGAGACCATCCAAAGGGTGAGACACTGCTGTCCTATCGAATGAGAGGGCCAGCCAAGGATATGATATCGCACACTCTGGTGCTTAATCCCGACAACGTCCTTGAAGTAGGTCCCCACTTCGCTGTTCCGCGTCCAGGTGCTCGTCTCGTTACCGTAGATGCAGAGCTGCTGCGAGCGAACCACTACATCGACTTCGTCGGGTCTGGAGGGAACCCCCGATGTGAGAACTGCACCACAGCAAGCGACGCGCTCAGTTCGGAGTTGGAGGAGGAACTGATTTTCTTTCGCAGCGAAGAAAGGCTACGAAGACTTCTCTGGCCAAGTCCGCAGAGGTGACCCGAGATTCCCGTCGAGTCGCCAAACTGTACCACGAGCCTCCGCGTCAGATCGCTGTCGCAGTGATGGTGTGAAGAAACCAATGTCTGCTGACCTCGCGTGAAACCGCTCAATTACCCGTCATGTCTGTGACTGGATTTTGAGGACTGGTTCGGGCTGCTGACGTTCATCTCGACCGCCTTTTGGAAACAGCCCAGACCCAGACAGTGCGAAGGTGCCGACCCCCGTCGCCATGGATGGCTGCACAAGCGCGATGATGAGGACGTCCTTGACCCTGAAGCCGTCGTGGTCGGGTGATCTTTGCACCCACGAAAACTAGGTGACTAAGCCGTCATTGCCTCTCAGAGTTTGGTCGCTGCACTCGGGCCAAATCCACAGCAACGAATTTGTGGGAAGATATGGTGACAGAGAATCGGAACTATGCAAAGCCGCGTGGTATGTCTCACTCGAACAGAGCGTACGTCGCAACCAAGAGGTCAAAGTGCAGACAAGAAGGAAGTGCGGAAGATCTTATCCCAAGCGACACATGCCACGCTAGAGCAGTGTGGTTTGTCGATTTGGAGATCAGGTCTGATCTAACTCTTATTGCTCAAATGCTTGTGTCACTTGACTCTCACCACCTTGCTGGCTTGGAGCGTAAGGCTCAACAAAGCGGTTTTGGTTTTGTACTTAAAATATGCGGTCGCTGAGTTTATGTCCCCCGTGCCTGACTACTCCATCGTACAGAAAGAAGCCAAGCCACCTCGACCGCCCAGGCAGAGCGGTCGAGGCAGAGGCCGCCCAGCCCTGCCCCACCCACGAAGGCTAGCTTCCTCAGTTGACCAGTAGACAGATGCAGATTGACTATTCCCGATTTGACCACATAGACACTTCGGACAGCGAGCCTTGGCTGGAAGTTTCGCACGGTGTAATGCCGCAATGCCCATTCGGAGTTTTTGGGTCGTTTTGCTTAATTGTCTGCGAAGCGGGCGCGAGCTCAAGGAAGCAGACGATCCAATCGTGGCATCCCGACCCCCTGGGCAATCTGATCACCCTCCTGCACCTCCAGCCAATGCTTCCTTGCTTGATATAGTTTCTGAGTAATATCCAGCCTGGCACCATCCAAATGCAATTTGGTATTGGTTTCAGGTGCTAGACGATCTGGAGGATTATTTCCAGCGCCTCGACGCGCGCCGGTCTGAACTGGAAGCTGGTCTCGGCGAGAATTTGGAGGAGCCCGAAGATTGAATGTCATGCCAGAAAGAGTGGGAACTGCCTGGAATGCCCGAAGGAATCTGCAGTCCCGTCGGTGGAGCGCTTCAACGACGCTGACTTTAGAAAGCTTGTCCGGTGGCGGGGCACTGAAGCAGCCGAGTGTGCGATTTGTTTGTCATCCCTCTCTCCCGACGAGGCGCGCTTCTTTCATGGTTCGTAGTTCTGAAGCTGAAGAATTATCTGCTAATGCAGAGCCGGCCTCGCCCGAGTTTGCGCAGGATGGTTTACAACTCCCTTGTGCTGCACGCCACACTTTCCACGAAGATTGTGTTCGATCGTGGCTGTCGCGGAACGTGACCTGCCCGCTTTGCCGCGTTGATGCCTGCTGCTTAGATCTCGTGAGTGCTTGCATCCAAGCTCTAGAAAGACGCTGATCTGAACCTGGCCGGTGCGAGGTTCGTGCCATTGTCCGGAGACGCGGCCAAACGCAGGCATTGCCGCCGGCAGCGGACCGGATTCAGAAAGAGTTTGCCAGCTACTCGAGCGAAGGAATCCGGGCTGTCAGTTGGCAACGAGTCCCAAGATTCGCCCCGAGCCTTCGGTACGCCACGGTGGTTTCCGCATGACGGGCAGATCCGTGCCTACGCTGCGCCTTGCAGGCTACACCAGAGATGGAGGTGTTATCCTGCGCTACGATCCGAGGCTCGGGCTGACATCTCGAGGCCTTAGCCGCTGGTGAGACTGTGCACAGTGATTGCTTCGTGAGGCCACCACCGGAGTTGCCGCGGCCACTGTACATACCTTTCGACCTTCACCACACAGCTGAACTAGCTTTGCACCTGGAATCACCTTTGGACACTCACAGCACATTGCATGTCAGAATGCCGAGGTGGAAATTCAATATCCAGACAGGCCTTGCAGCCAATATGCGACATTTAGGTGAATGTAGGAATTTTCAGGGTTCGCTGCATGCTGCATGCGACGTTCCTGTGCAGGGGAACGGCTCGTGTTTGGCGAGTTCCGCGAAATCAGTAAGAGCGGGTCCAGACCAGCGCTTACTGCGCGAAGCCCTGCAGCCGCGCCCTGACCGCGTTGAGCTTTCAGCCTCCGTGACTCAGAGTCCCTCCGTGTCGTGTGTCGATGTGTGTCGTGAGACAGGCCCCGACCAGGGCGGTTTCGCAGCTGCGCCGTGCGTCGCGCATCTGAGCGCCGCCGGTGAGCAAAGTGGGCGATGCCAGGGGCCAGGGGCCCCAAGTCTCGCAGGTTGCAGACCCGGCAAGAGGTGCAGTTCTGCCGGGTTCTGGTAGCTGCCTGTACCGTGCAGAAGATGCACTGGTGAAAGCAGAAGATCTGCAGATGCAATTGCAGACTGTCATTGGCCATTGGGGTCACGTGCAATTTCGGTGTTTTTTTGGAAGTGACCTTGCTTGATGGCATGTCGGGCGCCGATACAACATGCCCATTGTGTTACAAGAAGACGAAATGATGACAGGCACCGCAACCTTCACGGCAAGTGCGAGTTACCACATCTGTGGCCCCGTATGCAAGTCGAGCCGCTGCAGCACAGCCCCTAGCACCGGAGGTGTGGCGAACTTCGTTCCAACATCTGTCCTACACTCTAGACCCTCAGCCCTCTGAAAGCCTGTAATGCGGTAAGCATGTCTGATGGCTATGCTGAAGCTGCCGAAGGACCTGGACTAGGTACGGATGGTTTGGGGTTTAGGATTGATGAGAGGTCGTGGTCTGGCTGGACTTGAGCCCAGTATTGCAAAGGCGCCCCCATCACGAGACACGATGTCGGAATTTTGCATAACATGTTTTTTCTTTTTTTTTGGGGGGGGGGCAAATGTTAAGGTTTTGTTAAAGGGGTCCCTGGGTCCAGTGTAGCACAGTGGAAGTAGGACGATTCTGTTGCTGGCTATTGCTTCCTCTCCATTCTTCGCCTTTCCGGGGCTCTGCTTCTATGCGCGCTCCTCTCCTTGAATGGTGGCCAATCTTGTCACATGCGGGCCCTGTTTTGCAAGTGTTGCCTTTGCAGGCATGGCTAGCAGCATTTTCACGGCTCCGGGCCCCGGGTGTCCACTGGACGAATTTTAAATGCCATGCTTATCCTAGCATTCTACCGTACACCTCGTCACTCTTTGTCCGGCTCAAGGGCTGTTCGACTCATTTGCTGGCGTCCCGGTTGTTACAGGTGTCGCAGTGAAAGATGGGAAGCCACCAGACGAAACTGCAACTTGACTGCACGGTGATGCACTGGCACTGGCGATTCTCCCTTTCTCGTTGTTGCGGCCACTAGCGCAGCTGGCGCCCAGAAAGGACAACGCAAATTACTTCTGCGAGTATGCCTACCTGTATCATCAGATGGACATGCTCGAGGACCGGGCTTACACTGGCAGCTCGTAAGTATTTGCGAAACAGCTATGGGCCTGGGAATGGCCCCAGGGTTCTCAAGCAGATCTGCAGGATGTCCATCGCACAGGATCTTACTTCGATGCCATAACGTGTCTTGGTAAACCAAAGAGCATTGAACCTTTCACGTGCGCCCGTTTCCCTGGAACTAGGCGGAATCGAGACAGCTTCAAGGACAAAGTTGCGCTAACCTGAGCAAGTAGTTACCTGATACCTGCTTCAGCCTCTTTCGATGTCGCTTTGATGCGAACTAAAACCGAGGTGCTTGATGTAGGTGCTGGAACTTGCATACTGCAGCCTGCTAAGTGGAGAGCTCTTTTGCACTGCTTTGCCCGTGTTCAATCATGCCGTCCACCTCCAGGTCAATCTTCGCAGCGAAGGCAGGGGCCAAGCAAGTCTTCGCTGTGGAGGCTGGTTTCGAACGTTTAGGAAGCAACTTGAATGCCCTCAGCGTGGGGCAAGAACAGGCCACTGACATGGCTAACCGAAGTCGCAAAATTGTGGAAGCACAAGGCCTTCAAAGTCCCAACATGCGGCCGAGATGCTTCTTGTTTTCTTGGCCAGGTTTGAGCCACGTCATTCACGTTGTCCAAGGGACCATCGAGCCTTGGCGTCCCTTTAACAGAGAGTTTTGCATAGTTCAGATGATTTTTTTCAATGGTCCATGCTGTTCACAGCCGATGGGGTGGCATAATCAGGAAACAGCGACGCTGCCATGCATGGTAGACGTCATTATTAGCGATGCCCAGCTGCACCTACAGAAGCAGCGCAGAAGCAGTGCTATGTGAATCATAGTCGTGGACGTGCCCGAGCCAGGAATGGATGGGTTATTTTTTGCTGAGAGAGAGTATGCTGGACAGCCCCTCGGCCAACAGATGGTCGCATAGCTCTGCTGGCTCTGAATTGACGCGTGCTGAAGCGCCTTGCTGAAGTGATGAGCAGGCGTCTTGGTCGCCCGCGACCGCTTCCTCAAGCCAGGACAAAACAAGAGAATTAGTTTGTAGATGGGCTCACACCCACAAACTTTTCCAGCTGCATTGGCTGGCACGCAGAGGTGGCGCCCTCTTCCCCTCGCATGCCACGCTTTTCCTGGCGCCGGTCGGTCCGTTCAAAGCGTGCCGTGAGAAGCAGCAAACCTTTGATGGGGAGCGGCAGCGACTGCCTCAAAGCTCAAAGGGCCAGGGCACATTGTGAACTCGTTGGTTCTTGTGAACTTGTCATCTCTGATTAGCAGGAACATGTGCCCATCGGACCTCTTGCTATCTTCCCGAGGCACTTCGAGGACTTCAACGGCTCGATGGTTCAGTGGTATGGTACAGACTTTTCCTGCATGCGTGAAGAGTTCCTTGCAGAGCAACGCATGCTACTTGCTTTAAGTGTTTCGAGAAGCTGTGGGACGCCGTCTCACTTGTGCAGAGGAGAGGCATGCTGACACTGGCTGGATCAGGTATTATTTGCAGACTGGCATGTTTGTCAACCTTTCGCCGGGACCCGAGTTCTCTCCGACCATCACCGAGGAATGGAAGACACGCAGGTATTGCCAAGACCCGAACTCTAGTATTCTGCCTGGTCTCGATGCAACAGAGTGATGGGAAAGAAGATCCAGAGAAGTTTTCGTCTCTGCCCCAGTGCACCAGTGCGTGTGAGTTGTTGAAAAGCGACAGCTGCTGACTTGGACATGTGCAATGTTGTCTTTATGGTCAACTCCTAGGAAGTATTAGGGAGACCCCTCAAAGGGGACCCTTCTTATCCCTTCTTATGGCTCTCTTAAAAGGGACCTTATTGAGAGGGTCTTTATCCCCAAGGGTCCCCCTAATCCTAACTCCTATCACCGCAAACTGTCATCAACGGATATATGCATTCAGGCTTTTGGAGGTGCAAAGTCACCCGAGTAGCTCGCTTGCTTTCAGGTTCAGGTGCCAGGTGTGGAAGAATGTGTTAACCATCGTTCTGTTCTGGCCGAGCGTGAAGTCAAGGATGCATGCTGAGGCCGAAGCAGTTGGCTGGAACCGCAAGTCCTGTGCTTGAAATGGATTTACTGAAAATCACCGTGGAGGATTTGAAGGCGGGTCTTCTTGCTGCTCTGCGGTCCCGGAGCACCATGAAGCGCCCAAGAGGCCGCTAGACCACTATCATGCGCAATGAGGCGCTGGGCTACTCTGGTATCGCATGGTATCGCATCAGAGCAGCTATGCTAGTCAGATGGATTTCGGACATCCTCAGGGTTACCAAAGATGGACACCTCGACGGTTTCGCTGGGTGCGCTTGGGCAGCTTCGCAGGTTCTGATTGTCCGAAAGTCTACCCAAGTCCCACTCAAGCTCATTCAGGTACTTCGATGTTGCGTTCCGTGGTTCGCCACAGAACCCGGTGAAGCAGGCCCGATTCTCTGCGCAATCAGTATCCTCTTTGCCTCCTTCGCCTATGTCGGTCTAGTATAGTTGCGTCGGATTGTTGAGCCAGTGCCATGTTCTGTTTTCCGTGGCCTTGGCACGTTGCTTCCGGTCATTGTGCCGTACAGGTAGTAGTGCATAACTCCACCAACGCATGCAGGACAGCGTTTCGATGAAACCAGCATTCTGCAATTCTGCGCGTGATGTTGTTTCCGCGAGTGTTTTCCGAGAACAGCATCACGTGCAGCCCTTCCGGTGTAGCCTGTTGGAGTTCTGTGTCAGATTCTGCACGTCTTGTCAATGGCTCCATCTGGTGGTTTGCTGTCACTTCTTGTCCGGATCATTGAGCAGGGAAGCGGGCACACTCTCTAGAGATGCGCTCGATCAGAGCTTGATTTCGGTTCATCGGGAAAGTGGCATGAGTCTTGATGGGGTTGGGAACTGCTTGACAGATTCCTCTGACTCGTACGTAAGTGAGGTTGCTGCCGTGAAGAAATGACTTCACGACAACAGCAACAGCAAGAGGATCTTGATGAATTTGCCTGTGATCGTGGCTGTGCTGCCACCATGGCATACCATGGCAGGGCATTCTCGCCGCTAGCATCCCAGGATCTAGATCTGTTGCACTGTCGTCCGCAGCACCGTGCGATTGTTTTCGTAGGTCCTGCAGCAACGTGCCCCGCCGTAGAACTTAGGCAAGGGTCGAGCGAAGTGCTTCTCAGCGAATTTGCTTGGCCTCGTTACCCATCCGTTGCATCTTTACGGAAATCTGTCAAGTTCTTTGCTTGCAGGAAGTGGTGCTGACGACTGCGCCTACAACTTCAACGCACACGCATTGGGGGCAACAGCTGGACACTCAATCCACATGTCCTGCCCACAGATCAAGATCTGTTACATAGGATGTGCGGGGTCGTACAAGGCAAATTTAGGCCAGAAGGGGGCGTGTCACTATACTGGAGGCGAAACGGGCGAAACAGAAGATGCTTGCAGTAGCGCGGAATCGGGACTCGGCGGATTCTTTGAGGCTCTTTGGTTTCTTTCCTGCGCTTCAAGTGAATCGTGGAGATTCTCTGGAGTGCAAGCTGGTCATCAACAGGCTCAGCAGATCGTCGTGGCTTTTTGCGCAAACTGTCTCCGACTGTGATGTGTTGTCCAGGCAAAAAAAGAACCATCGGCTGCTACAGTTGGATGCATGCTTTTCGGTGGTTGGCCTGCTGCTGAGCCGATCCCACGTCCTAGAATGTGTTTCAGACACATAGTTTGTCAATCATGCTGGCGCGCACCCAGGACCAGGCGACACACAGATACGCGAAAAGCGCGAGGTCTCGGCCTAGTTGTAGTTGCTTATCAACACTGTTCGGCACACATGCGTCTTTGAGCATGCCGGCGAAGGACTCCTGGAACCTGGACTGATCTCCTTTTGCATGTTGTTATGAACCTTTCAGCGCTGACTGGCTGGTGCCTCTTTGCCGACAGCGTGTAAAAAAGGCAACTCACCACATAACTGCTTCTGCGAATCTCTCCCACGACGTGAAGCCACCATCCGGAATTTTTTTGAATAAGAGTACGGCAGGGGAGTTAGCTAACTAGAGAGTCAATACAGGCAGAGTGAGTTTTCCTCCAGAACCTGTGACGGATGGTGCACATGCTGGTTGCATCTGGTTGCCGCCTGTGCAGAGACAAGTTTCTTCAAGTGTCTCGACGAAACACCTGGCGGCGCACATGGCAAGTGCTGAGAATACTGTGAAGGAACCCGCGTCTCCTTCCCAGTGGTGCCGAGCATTTGCTGGTGCTGGCATTGCTCTGAGCACGTGTTTGCTAGCACCCGTGGCTCTCTCTTGCAATGCCCGATCTACTTTCGCTGCTGAGCCGTGCGCTCCGTTGACGCACTCGGCCAGCCTACGTGGACGACATCTTGGAGTCCACACGGTCTTGCACCATGTGGTGCGCCATCTGAACGGCGCCTACACCGGCTTAAGCCCTGAACCAAATTACAGCGTGCATCATTATATGGTGGCGATCCATCGAACCTGCGTCGAACCGGTGTGCCAGTGATTCCTGTGGTGGTCAAGTGAATTTCTCCGGTGCGACGACTTCTGAGTGCGCCATACTGCTCCAACACAGAGAACTGGTACCGTGAGTGGGATGCCCACAAGAAACGCACTTGTTGCAAATACGCACATGTGGGATGTCCTGGGACGTGGCCCAGACCTGGTTTACAGCAGCTTCTTCCTGAGCGTTCCGGCTTATACTGGAGACGGCATGCGTTCAAACATGCTGGCTGGCACTCATTGGGCGGCATGCAGCACTGTCCATGGTAACGACTACCACAAGGGCAAGCGTCCTGCCGACGTGCCCAGCATCACGACAGACTCCGATATTGACACGGCGGATTTCGTGAATGGCAGGGCCCTTGCTGATGTGTCCGCCCGCAGAGCAAAGATCAGCATTGACACGGTGGAGGGCGATGACTTCGTGAACGTCAAAATTTAAAAGCCCTGCAGATGTGTCCGGCCTCAGGCCAGACTCCAGCATCGACGCGGTGGATGGTGATGACTTTGTCACTTTGTGAACGCCAAGGGCCCTGCTGTCGTGTCCGCTTCATGACACACTCTGACCTTGACACATTGGGTGGCGACCACAGGCCCGACTACAAACACCATCGACGTTGATTCTGTTTTGTCTTCGGACGATGATGAAGACACAGATGTACTCGAGAAGAGGACGGAAAGCAAAGACTGACATGGATGTGGTAGCAGCACTTGACAGCAGACGGGTGCAGAGAGCAACCGTGAAGATTGACTAACATGGTTTGGCGATCTTAGAGTCTTAGAGTGCGACTGCTGCACACCCGTCAACCGTGATCACTGCATAGGCCGTAGTAGGGCCAACGCGTGCTTACTTGCTTGCGTGAACTATCGTGAACTCGTAAGTTCGGCGAATCTTTCTCCCCACTCACGAAGCAAAGGCGATCAAACTTGGCCACAAAGCACAGTCTAGATGTGGCGGGTGTTGTCTTGGAAGCTTCGACTTGGCCCGAGGCTTTCCGATTGAAAGGGCACCTCTGCAGGTTGATTTCCTTCCTATATACTCAAGCTGGTCCATTCATTGAGTGCGATACGAAGCTTGGAAGTACGGCATCCCATCGACGAACACAGCTACAAGCTCTCATAACGAGCCCAGTCTTGCTTAGCATGTTGCTTCACATCTGCAAAACGAACTCTGCTCCGTAGCCTCTCTGCACTGGAGCCAACAGTTACGTCAGAGCTGGAGCAGACATCCTTTCGCATGCCGTGGAGGACCCTAGGAGCCCCTTCTCAGCATTCTGCGCCAGCTATGGAGCTTGATGATTCCGTGGCAGCAGAGTACGAGCTGTTTCTGCTCCGGTCCATGGACGGATGGCGCGCAGGGGAGCTGAGGGGCATCCGCCTGTTCAGGATGACGTTCAGGGATTCTGACGTCGTCCCGAATGCCGGCTGCAACTCTTGTTGAGGTATTGGGGATCCTCCTCACTTCTCGAGTGCTCGTTGAATTCGGATTCTATTTTCTGACCCCGAGCGGCTCGATGGAAGTTCCTCGGGATATTCCGGTTTCATCGTGTTGTTGTGGTTAAGGCATGTCTCTCTTTGACCCCTGTCCGCTTCGAGCACAACCTCCTCTCACGAACGCGGTCCCTCGAAAAACGAGACTTCTGTTGCTCTCTTCTGCCTGTCTGCAATCGGAGATTTTGTTAGCAAGGGCGTCGCATCTAAATACAAAATAATAACAAGCTTGGCTGGCAGTTGTCGGCGGGAAGCTGAGTGTCAAGTGATCCACGCTCGATTCAAGACCAAATGTAACAGTATTGCAGGAAACCAGCCAGGAGTTTACAGTTTCAGGGGAAGGGCGCGTGAGAGCCCAAACGGCAGGCCCAGGCCACTTTGGGCCCTGCCCGCAAGCGAGCGCAAGATGTGCGACAGAATTCCAGGAAGTTTCTTGGTGCGAAGTCCTTCTGCGCACTTCTGATTTGCTTATCGGTTTTCATTGTGACGGCTTCAAGCTACTGTGCGCCATGCGAAGCTCTTTGGCCCAGGTTTTGGTTGCAGCAGCAGCTTCGAAGCCTGCGCAGCACAGGCGAACAGAAAGTGAGCACAACGGCTGCAGAGAAGCCATGGTTTGTGGACCAGAGGTCGCACAGCCGCTGGACGCCTTCGAATCGCGCGTATACTGTCGGAGTTGCAACAGAAAGGCCTATTGGCATCAGCACAGGCCGGGGCCTGAGCCTGAGCGGTTTAGGGCAGGATGGAGACATGACCACCGCCCAAGCACCCAAAGAAACACTTCGCCCCAGGACTCCTCCGCTGCCATCCAAGCTCTCGGCAGCGCGGGCTGGTGGCAGGAAGCTTTGGCACTCTTTGAAGTGGCACTCAACTCTCGAGGCAGGGATGTTCACACATCGCGGATCTAGCTGCACCCAGCTCAGCCCTCGAACTTGCAACATCCAGGTGCCGGCGCCGGAGGCACCACACCTCGGATGGTTGATGTCCGGATGAAACTCGGACTGCCGCATTTGTTGTGCTTAGGGCCTGGAGCAAGCTGCTCATGATCTGACGAGGTATAATGCGGCTATTGCGGCATTGCGATCTTCCCCTTTCCGCTGGCAGCAAGCCTTTGCACTGGTGCATGCGATGTCAGTCTCACATCTTCAGCCCGACATCGCCACGATGAACTCTGCAGCAACGGCCTTGAAGGGCGAAGAACCCAGTTCTGATGGGCTCAGTTCCAGACCGAACTCATGAGTCCATGCAGCTCAAGATCAGTTTCCTGTGAGCCCCTGCCTTGAGGCGAGCTGCTCTGGAAGCAGACGCTGTCTGCATATGCGGCCGCCACTAAGCAAGGGGTGTGCATGGACAAGGTGCCATCTGACTGGTAGTTGCCTCGGTTGAGTTGAACATGTTGCAACGCTTCAAGCAGGTGGGCACAAACATCTTGATGGCTGCAATGGTGGCAGTCGATTGTCGCTGGTCATTGTCCCTCTGCCAAGACTTGAAGAGTTGGAGCTGGATTGCACCTCGCCTGCATGCTCCTAGTCGCATGTCTTGCGCCAGGGGGATGGAGTCACTCCGATTCGCCCTGCTCCAAAAGCTGCAGCCCGACGTGTGCTCTCTGGGCTGTGTATTGGGCTGCATGGTTGCACAATCGGAGATCTGTCCCTTCACAAGAAGGAGTTGACGGGTCAAAAACGACCCAGCGAGGTGCGTTTCTGCAAGGCTAGATTCTAGATGAATGGAATGGGTGGCAAACGCTAAACTGTAGATCTAAATAAACTTGCTTGGCTGCACTGAGGAGGGTGGACATGGGGCTGTGTGGGGTGGAACACGCGAGCACGTGCAGACTTGGGAAGGCACCGTTGGACGGAATGAGGGAAGCATGCCGTACGCTCACGACTTCTTCTACTTGGAGTTTCTGGTTCTCTTGGCACCGACATGAGCAACCCTCGAGAGGACGGAGAGTTCATGAAAGAAGGAGCAAATTGTCGGAAGGGCTTGCTTTTCTAGGGGAAAAAGGGAACACTCTGCTCGACTTAGAGAGTTCGAGGAGGAAAGTGCCCCGGCAGGGGGCAAACTGCTCGAAAGGGACGCGAGAATTTGAGAAAGGAAACCAGATCATAAGCCCAAAAGGCTCGCTAAATCCATGCTCTCTGTCGCAAACGTCGCAAAGAGCTGATGACGGACAAAATCTCGCACATTTCCCTGGAGGCCTTGTTTATGGTATGTAGACCAGAGCGACAATTGTCCGTGCGCTAAATCGCAGAACATCTTGACTTCGTCCTTAATTGCGAGCACTAAAAGAACTACTGCGGGATGACGGTGGTGAATTGGATCAGCGGCTTCCTGAACGAGCACATGTGGACGTGCAAGAAGCTCCTCCAAGCTTCCTCTTTCTTTCCTACTCACAGTACCGGCGTGTAGGGACGCCAGTTACTCCTCAAGCTTGCAGTGGTGCTTTCTAGACACCCTCAACCGTGTACTAAGTTGAGTGCTTGCTGATCTGATGTCCTGGCCATCACATGTGATGACTTAAGTTTCTGGGTGCTGAGCGATTGAGCTAGTCTGGGCACTCAATGTCGGAAGTGTTCGACTTGGACCTACCAGTACATAATAAGCGCCGCAGGACATCCCGTTGAAGAGACCAGGCAAACGTTTGAGTTCGCTGCTGTTCGTTGTGTGGAGTACTGGCCCAGTTAATCACAGCCGCTCTGGACTGGACAGCCGATAAAGCCTAAAACGCCGTCTGCTTTTGAATTCCTGCGCCTGCACAACCTTTGAGGCATCCTCAGCTCCCAGTCCCACTGGGCTCGAAGCTGCTGGCAGCTTCGAGCCGCTTCCGCGGCCGTTGCTAAGCGGCAGGTCGTAGAATGCCAGGCTGGCCGTTTTGAGCTTGACGCCTTTGTGTAATGAGCGCCTGGCTGCTAAGGCTTTGGAGATGGATACAATCGCACTGAATTCTGCGTTGAGCAGCACGGAGGAAGTGTCGCACTGGGCAGCAGGCCTCTCCCTTCTCACTACTACCTTACGTCACCAGCTTCGAACGGACTTGCCCTTATCTGTCTTCGGATGTCCATGTGCAGCAGAAGTTGCAGGTAGTTGATTTTGGAGTCAGGGTTATGGGTGATGCCTGCTGAGGACGCCATCAGTTTCAATGCTGTTCTCAGCGCTGCGAGCAAGCAAGGGGTTTGGTGGCATGGACTGCGTCTCGTTGCATTGTACGCCGACACTCCCGTGGACTTGTTGTTTTCATTCCAGCTGGACCCCACACATACCCACACCCGGTCGAGGTGACCTTGTTTTACTAACTTCATGGGGGTGCTCAAGAACACAAGTCTGAAGCCCTAGTGCTTCCGGCTAAGCTCTTGAGTTTTTTCAGGATTCTAGTCAGCGCCGTTTGGGCGACGGTGCTAGGAATGACTTTCTAAGTTTTCACAGACTCAGCAGCTTCGCAAAGATATTCTGCAAGCTGCTTTCCACCTTTTTTGCTTTCTGCATTTTCGTTTCCGACATCGTTTCCACCCTTCCAAAGAATTAATGATCCTTCCTGAATCTCTTCTGGGGTGGGGGGCGAGGGGACGAGCGAATGAAGCAGCCTTCAGCCTTCATGCTTTATCCTCAGTCCAAGCTTGACGGAATGGCGTACGCATCCTAGGCAGTACTTGGAGTGGCTGCATCAGCACCTCAGCTCAAAATCATGCGTTTTGCTCCTTGCAAGCGTTGCTGTGAGCTGACGTTCCATGGCCCGTGTGATCGTGCCGAGGCTGGGTGAGCCCACCTTGGTCTCGTACAACTCCCTCCTAGTGTACGCATCTCGGAGGCATTGTTTTTGTGAACTGGTCTTTGTGAATGGAGGGCTTCGATTCCCCAACAACGAGCAGCTGCGGTCTCAATCTCAGGCAGACGGAGATGGAAGGCGGTGGGAGACTGCCGTACAGCATCGCCCCCATCTTCGTTGACTTTTTCCTGCTCCAGTCGCTCCGGTCGGCTTAGGATTCTTGATGACATGACCGCAGACTGTCGGCACCCTGAAAAATCGTGATGTGATTCTGCAACTGAACGATTTTGCAGAGCCCTTGGAGCCTTTGCTGCAAGGTTTTTCAGGGAAAGCTCGAGAATTCCTCCCGGATGTCGTGACTGTCAGCTCCGTCGGGAACATGTTGCAGGTCTGGTGCCGACGGTGTGGAGATTTGCAGGTGCTCCGTTCGTCTCTTTGCAACTGCATTGTGCAGGCATTCGCGCAGTGGGAACAAGCTATGCTCCTTGCAAATAAGCCACATGAAGGCCAGGTCCTTCAGCAGCAAAGCCTGAGCCAGCATGACTGAACTTTGGCAAACCACCAGATCCAGAATCTAAACGTTGCCGACGCACGTGAAGGCTCAGATGGAGAAACGCCGCCCACAGCTACGAGGAGCCATGTGCTGCAGCATCTCCACGCCATTTCCCACACACATTGTTCGTTGCAGTGCGCCTGTGCTGGGAAATGTGATGGCAGCTGCGGAGCGAGCCGGGTGCCCTCAGCTGATGCCATCTTTGGGCAATCTCTGCAGTAAAGGTCCTACGTACACTTTGTTAGCAGCGCTTGGCATCGGGAATCCGGGTTGCATTGTTGCCTGCAATACAAGCCCCCAGAAGGTTGCATGGTGCATGCAAGCTATGTCCGATCCAGCGAGAATCCTGCAGCCAAAAGCACCCAGAAGAAGCAATTCCGGTTTCTGTTTCGGGCTTTGGGCCGCGTGGACCTTGGTGGGCTGAAGCCGGCCCGTAAGTGGTTGAATCTGGCTACCATCTATAGCAGGACGATCATCACGACAGTGCCAAGGGAGGAGTCGCATCACTTGCGTCGACTTAGGAATTAGTAGTATAAGCTTCATGCTGCTATCTGCTTGGCCCCCAGCAGCCGCAGCAGCAAAGGAGTGTGTGTAAGGTTTTGCGACAGCAGCGATGTGCTCAGCAGCGGGTATCGTAGCCAATGCGGGTTTTTACATGAACGGGCTTTGACCAGCAGCCTTTGCCTGGCTTTGTGCTTCTGACCCTGCTCACCCTTCGCCGCCTCACGCAAGTTGGCTTCCAGCAGGTGCTGGGAACGTGCTCTGGATCTGATTCGCTGGGCCCAGGCCTGACGTGGAATGAGCATGTTTGGAGCTCGGTCGTGCGAAGCACCTGGAGAGGCAAGGGCGACTGTTAGCGACATGGTGTCCTGTGGCAGTGCTGCTTGCACAGCGGCCCGAGTGTCTGAATAAAGTCCTAATGCTTCGAGAACCGCTGCAGCTGTCCAAGGTCATGGGTGCATTGTCCAAGGGCAAGAAGTGGAGATGCTCACTAGGCCAGGAAGCGGAAGGCCAGCAAAGGGAGGTTTCGCACCACCTGAAACCAAGGTCTAGCAGCGCCACTACATGGCCTTGTGTCTCCTACCAGCGAGGCTGTCAATGCGGTCATCTCCTCTTTTTCGCGAGGCGTGGCAGCCTTCGGAGTTTTGATCCGGTTTTTTATCCGTATACTTTCTGAATAATGTGTTTACGAGCTGGCTTGATGTGCGAAGAGGTCGGTAGAGCAGACACCGAACGGAGAGTCTTGAAATGCGGCTTCGGTCTTGAGGAAACTGTTGGCCGAATGCACTCTCTGTCGTGGAGCAGATGCATTGGTCGCGGCTTCAGGCCATGCCTGTGACACACGCAAGTGCAACTCAGCGGGTTCGAACACAGGCGGACGTCTTCACGTGCACATCAGCGATCAGCTCTTGCGAGAAGGCCAGTGCGATATGCAACTTCCAAGTTGAAGTGGTACAGTTGCAATAAGGGGCGCGACGCGGGCGTGTGAAGTGCTGCAGCACCGGAAGAAGACTCGAAGACTCGACTCAAGACGAGAGAAACATGTCCAAAGCAACGTGGATGAGAGCGCTCGAGTTGGTTGACCCTTATGCGTCGGGATCAGGAAAAGGCACATGGGGTCGTCATCCGGATCAGTGCTCGTCGTGCTGATCCTGGTGGTCGTGGTCGTGCTCGGTCGTCATGATCCTGTTAGTGTACTCTCATTGTTTGGGGATCTTCGCGCCCAGAGTGTTTATGTAAAAATGTGCTGTAACGTATGTACATGTTTATCCAGACATCATGGGTATGTGCATTTGTGTATGGTACATATATGGGTGCATATATATATATATATGTAGAAATGAATGTGTATACGTGTGAATGTATGTATGTATGTATGTATGTATGTCTGTATGTATGTATCTATCCATGTATTTATGCATGTATGCTATGCATGTATGTATGTATGAGTGCAGGCTGACGTTGAATATGTTTGAGCTCAAGGTAGCGCTGCTGATGAAATTGTGTTTGCCGGAATCCTCGCCTGACCTGGTCGAGCGCGAGTGCCAAAGTATGTATGTATGTATGTATGTATGTATGTATGTATGTATGTATGTATGTGTGTGTGTGTACGGCGGGCAAATATAGGCAAATATATACATAGACACATCTAATTTATCTACAAAGCTCTCCCTTTCTTTCTGCATGATCGTGCAGATGTGCCTGTGCATGTGCGCATGTATGTACACATATGTCATAATTATGTCTGTTTGGCTGCCTGTCTGTCTGTCTACCTGTCTGTCTGTCTGTCTGTCTGTCTTTCTGTGGGCGAGCCGGCGGGCAGGCGGGCAGGCGGGCAGGCGG
>CAJNDV010032544.1:0-19839 GCA_905221635.1 Symbiodinium sp. CCMP2456 | reverse complement strand
GGGAGGTAGGTAGGTAGGCAGGTAGGCAGGTAGGCAGGTAGGCAGGTAGGCAGGCAGGTAGGCAGGTAGGTAGGTAGGTAGGTAGGTAGGTAGGTATGGTACGTAGGTATGTATGATTTCATGAGTAATTCATGTATGGGGTGGCATTGGGCCCAAGCGGGAGGGCCAAGCTGGTACATAACAAACATGAGGTCATCATGAGGGCACTTATCCCAAGTACACAGGTACCGACTACCGGGAGGAAAGCTGCTCTCGCCCCTCCGCCAGACGAGTTGAGCAGGTGCTCACAGCTAGCTTCATGCATGAGTGGCGGCCATGGATTGGCAATGCTGGAAACGTGATGGAGCCTTCGACCTAGAATAAGCACCATGTCTTTCGTGGAACTGCAGCAGCTGTTGGAACTGGGAGAGGCAGTGACCCAAGACCAGGCGAGGGTGAGCCCAAAATCAAGGTTTGAAACGAGCAGGCCTGATCCTGAGCAGGTCCAGAAGAAACTTGCCGGCGAAATAGCTCAGTGGAGATCAAACCCGAAATTTGCCACGACAATTTTGGGTCGGCTGATTCGTCCTGGCCACGCGCTCCTGGCCGCCACAATCCTGGATGTGATGTACGATTCCATGATAGAGGCTGCCTCAGGGCACTTTTAAGCATTCCTGTAGCCCTGACCCTGACAGGTCAACATTTTCCACTATGGCGCTGCCATCGCAGCTTGCGAGAAGAAGGGGCAATGGCAAAGAGCTTTGAACCACTTGTATCTTATGCGGCAGACCCCCAGTCGAGAATTCACTTCAGCATAGCACGAGTATCATTTGTTATCGGTTATCGAAGATCAACGCAATTCAAGGCATGATCGGGCACATCTAAGGAAGCGGACATGGCCAAATTTGATTTCCTACAACGCTGCACTCTCCACTTGTTCAAAGGGCGAGCAGTGGCAGATGGCACTGTCTCTGCTCAGCAAAATGGCAAGGGAGACCATCGAAGCAGATACTATTAGTTTCAACTCTGCTCTCTCTTCGTGTTGTGAAGCGCTGCAGTGGCGACGTGTCTTCCAGCTACTCCAAGAATTGCCCTCCAAGCACATGATGCCGGACTGCATTGGGTGTCTCGCTTGCCTTTGTAAGCTCTGCAGTTTGGCCGGGTCTGGCCATGTGGATGCTGCGCATGCCTTAGAACGCCAGGTGCAATGTAGCAATCACAACCTGCTCGCGACTGGGGCGCTGGCAGCATGGCTTTCAGCTGCTTTCTTCAATGCACGCTGTGAACCTCCAACCCAGTGTCTTCAGCTTCGGCAGTGCCATCGATGGATGCAGCAGCGATCCTCTTCTGTGGGATCGGGCAATTGAGCTGTTGCATAACCTGCCCAAGGCTGGGCCGAATCGAAATGCTGCATCATCTTGTAATCACGAACTTGCTTCCATGAGACGCCTTCCCCGTCGATGATATTGTTGGGGTCTCTAGAGACTCTGGAGCACTGCTCGAGCGTCTGGAGGATTTCGCGGCTTCGACTTGTGCAAACACACGGGGATGGCGCAAGGCGCTCTTGTATGCATGCGAAGATCGTCATGTTTCAGCTGTCCCTGCAGGCAAAGCTCAAGCCAAACACGACGATCTGCAGTGCAGCTATCAGTGTCTTCTACAAGTCTGAGAAGTGGCAACATGCACTCTGGGTGCTGGCTAGCATGGAGAGTTTAATGCTACCACTGGATAAGACGACATGCAGCGCAGCTGTGAGTGCTTGTGGGTGGGCGGGCAAGTGGCAGTTGGCATTGGTATTTTTGGATGATTCTGTCCGGCAGCATATTGCAGCAGACCAGGTCATGTACGGGTCCGTCATTACTGCCTGTGCACTGGGAAGGCAGTCGAGGAAGTCCGTCCAGCTAGTCGAGTCCATGCAAACTATGGCCGTAAGGCCCAACGAGATATGCTAC
This sequence comes from Symbiodinium sp. CCMP2456, assembly GCA_905221635.1. Classification (NCBI taxonomy): domain Eukaryota; class Dinophyceae; order Suessiales; family Symbiodiniaceae; genus Symbiodinium; species Symbiodinium sp. CCMP2456. The sequence continues at coordinate 17,908 of CAJNDV010032544.1, read as the reverse complement.
ACAGCAGCTCGTCGAGCATGAACAGGACCAGCATACACCTACCCGAGTGTTGTATCAAAACTGATTGGCGCCACAGAGCTATCTCGAGCATCGCATGCTAGTTAGTGGGAGTCCTGGTTCAGCTGAGGCAGCAGCGCTGGCGTGCAAGTCTGCTTGGTCCACAGGGTGGCAAATGGTTCTGGACCTGCTCAGGGGAATGGCCGAGCAACTGCTTTCACCCAGCGAAATTGTTTTCGAAGCTGCCACCGATATCTTGGAGCAAGCTGGCAGGGTAGACATGCCACCAGTGCTCCTGTCCTTGCTCGCCAAGCGGGCGCTGCAAAGTCTGAGTTTGTCGTTCGGACGATTTGCGAACGAAAACGGATTGGCTGCCCTCATCTTGATGTTATCGGTTGTGCCTGCTTGTTCCACTGAAAAGAGATCGGTTTATGACTCGTCTTATCCAAGTATAAGTGTGTGTTTTGGTAACTTTGCCCCCAGCTCATTTTGCTGTATTACGTCTCATTATCCGGCGGTTGGAGACGAAATCGACATCGCCGGCTCGGTCCGTTTGCTGCAGTCAGTTCGTCAGCCAAGCCAACCCAAGCCAAACAGAGTTTTCGTGGCCGGCCTACGGTATTTTTCGCACTGCTTTGGTTAAAAGGTGTCTCTGTAGTGTCTCGGGCACGGGAAACCATCCTCCTCTGTTGTTGAATATCTCACCGTCAATGTCACTTCTTGTGCCAGCAAGCACGCCATGAGTCATGACTGACTATTGTTGTGGAAGCTATTCGGCAAGCTGTCGGCGGTCTTGTTGTGGGACTCTTGCACACCTCTCATAGTTTGGGGGGCGTTCTGCCTGGCAAAGGTGCTAGAGGCGCTGCAGTTTGCTTTGCCATCAGCAGTGGCAATGTTCCGCTTTGCACATGTGTCGCGGTGGGTGATATCTCACGTACTCGTACGTCAGCCCTGAGCTGTGCGGCCCCAATTGTGCTAATGTTCTTCAAGAGGCCCGTGTTGTTGCGTTTTGGGGCTCGGCTAGGGGTTCTAGTGCAAAATCCACCATTCACATCCACTTACTTCCCAGCTGTTCAAGTCTTGCATGACAGAGAATGAGCGGTGCCCTACTCAGGGCAGTTGGTATCATGGGGTGCACAAACGAAGGCTTCGCACTGCAATCGCAGGCCTGAGACGACCAGAGCAATCCTTGAACCAACGGATAGGGTTTAGGGTTTAGGGTGGGAGTATGCTCCACAACTCGGTGGAAATCGTAGAAGCAAGAGAAAATACCAATAGTTTACAAGCTCACATGGACTCCGGGAATTCGTAACAACTCGTGCAAAGGCGCTTTGGCTTCCCTCGCTGGAGCTTTTGCGGCATGGGCCCCAGAAGCCGGATACACTGCCGGAGGTTTAGGGTCTAGGATTTAGGGTTTAGGGGTAGCATCGCGTTGCCGAGAGGTGGATGCACAGGAATCTCGGTTTGGAGAGCATGCAGCCGGCCGTCAATGCGGTGGCTTGGATGTCCAGTGGCAGAGTCTAGCGCCACTTGCACGTCGGCAGCCGTTAGGGTTGCTAGGAACTGTGCTTTTCAAACATTCATTCGCCCACGAGCCAAAAGAAAAGGAAACGCTGAAACTCACGATGCTAGGCAGTGAGTGCATGTGGCAGCAGCAGGACAGAACGTTGGCAACCTCTGGTGTCACAAGTGGTTGAGTTATGCATGCACTTCAGCCAGGAGCTGGATGTGGCCTTTGGAACTCATGTTCGGCTCGGGAGCTGCCACAACAGGTGGGCAGAGCCGAATACATGACAGAATCACGCAGCGGGTGTGCTGTTTGCTGTCGTGCTACAGTATGCCATGCAGCCGAAGTCCTTTCAAGCCAGCAAGCAAGTGAACGGCCGTGGGCAGCTCCAACGGCAAGAAACTTCTCCCCGCCCCAGCAGCAGAATAAGCACCTCCCCTTCCGCACCAAAACCGCGCAGGCACGCCAGCACACACCCACCCACACTCGCGCAATCCTCCCTCTGACTGACTTGTTCTCAAAAGACACTCCTATTCTCAGAGGCGAAGACATATGGCCACTAGGCAGCATATTGGGTATTGTTGGCTTTGTCCCATGCTATAACAAGAAGGTTTTTCATTTTTCGCCACCCTCGGTGTGGGGTTGTTAGATTTTAAAGTCAGCTACTACCTCCAGAGACTGCCTGGAGTGCCCACCCGCAGAGACTACAGTGAGACTGCCCAACCTCACAGACTACCGTGAGACTCACTGGAGTGCCCAACCCCAAATACTATCGTGAGAGTGCCCAACCCGGGGACCCCAAAACCTAGTCAGTGGTGTGGCCCCATGGATCCTCGACTGATCTGAATCGAACACGTGTTTTGGTACGTGTACGGGGACCCCACGTCCGTAACGCCAGTCAGTGTGTGACCCATGCATGGGTCGTCGAATGACCTGAATCGAACACTCGTGTTTTGTTCCGTGTACGGGGACCCCACGACCGTAATGCCAGCCAGTGGTGTGACCTCATGGATCGTCGATTGACCTGAATCGAACGTGTGTTGTCACGAGTACGGGGACCCCACGACCGTAATGCCAGTCAGTGGTGTGACCCCATGGATCGTCGACTGACCTGAATCGAACACTCGTGTTTGTTATGTGTACAGGGACCCCACGTCCGTAACGCCGGTCACTCCGGCGTGTCTTTTGGCTCGGAAGCCTAATGCAGTCCTCTGAAGGTGCATTGTTATAAATGCGTAATTAAGCGTTGGTTGCCAGGAACCTATTAGCACCTGCTCCAAAATCCAAGCGTGTCGATATGTATCGCACGTGGCAATTTGCGACGTGGAGTACGTTTCAAAGGTGCTCGAAGTCGGCCAATGTCGAAACGCAAGTTCTGCCTGATTTTCACGGCCTTGCGACAGTTGCCGAAGTGTAGACATCCTGTTGGATTCTCTGGTTGCCACAGTAGTGGATAAAAAGGTGCCAGTCCATAACTGATTTCCTGTACACAGGGGCCATATACACATCGCAGGATGAATCTACATCGATCGGAGTTTCTCTCCGGAGGAGCTCTGCTTGGGATTGCTGCGCAGAGTCGTTAAAGTGGAGCAGAAGAGCTAAGTGAAGAAGGCCCAGAGGCCAAACCATTGAAGATTTAGGATACTCGGGACAGTGGTGAATGAAAAAGGTGCAATTCTCCCCGAGGTTGCAAATTTGCTCTTTCAAAGGTTTCCGGTGATGAGCTTTCATCTGCAACGCTTCATACACAAGTGACAGGTTTTTGGTTGTCAGAGTTGCTGCTAACTTCTCGTCAAGCCCAATCTTCAGAGAAGCCGATGTCAACTCCTCTTTGGAGTGACCTTGCCTGAAAAGTTCTTGGACGGTAGCCACATGCTTTCTGAGCATGGTGAACTTCCCTTTGGAAGCTGGCCTTGACTTCAGAGATTGCAACCAATCTTCAACATGCTGATCTGTCGCTCCCTGTGGGACTTTTCAAAAGTCTCCGAGTCTTTACCCGGCTTTGCTCCCTTCGGAAGTTTGGGATTGGAATCCACTTGCAATGGCAAAGATCCCTCAATGGTAGAGGAATCGCTAGACGTCAGTGCTAGACCCTGAGCTGCTAGCCTAGCTTTGGCTTTGACCAAGGCTTCAGACTCATCGGTGGAACGTTTGGAGGGAAGCTTGGCTTTCATGTGAGCCACCAAATCTGACGACAGTTTGTGCATAATTTTAGAGGCATCCTTGTGCTTGTCGGGAATCTCACCAGTGAAAGATGTTCGGGCCACTGCGTCAATATCGAGATCCAACTCTCCGATTGTTTTCCAAAGTTGAGTCGTAAAGACGGCCTCCGTTGCAGATCGGGTCCAAACACTTCCTTGGTACCACCCTTTGCCCAAGACAGGAAATGAGAACTCAGAAAGGCCTCTGTGGGACAATTCCCATGCCCGAAGCTCCTCTATGCGACGTTCTGCTAAGCTTGGCTTGCGGCTCCATTCAGTAGGCTGAACTTCTCGAGAAAGCTGATGGCCTTGTCTGCCGTCTGGCTGACGATCCCAAAACTTCTCGTCAGATTGGAATGAGACTGGCAAAGCAAGCTTCGGAATAGAAGGCGGCGAGGTACCTGAAGTGGTGGGTGCCGGGGGGTTTTCGCTCTTTTGTGTAGGCGGGAGGACATGCCAGCTGAGGCTTCAACGTTCCTTGTTGGGCCACAAGGAAACATTGCAAGACACTCAAACGTGCATCAGCATGCTATCCCCGGGTATCAGGGTGTCGCACACACACGCACACGCACACAGACACGCACACAGACACGCACACACATGCACACGCACGCACACACACAAGCGCACACACACACACACCAACGAAGCAGACAACCAACCCCTTTCTGCCTCAACAGCGAAAAAGCATTCCCAGGAGCAAACCGTCTTCCCTCCTCATCTCAAGCCATCCCGTCCCAATCGCAAAGTATTCCTCATCCTTTCGCCTCAACACCCATACAATCACACCACACCACCACCACCCTCCACCCGCGGCAACAGCTAAACACAGCCGCCCCAACAGCAAACCCCAAACACCTTCATCCACCATGGAGACCCAATTGAACTTGCTGACGGAGGCTTTCCTGACGCATCGAGCCAGGAGGTGCAAGTATGTGGGACCTGTCCCAGCACCAGCACTTGGCCTGAAAAGCCAGGCTTGCCAGCCCGGCGTGGCAGCCGTTTTGCCCGCACCTTACAAGCATATCTTCAGTGCGACGCGAGCCAGCTTAAAGGTGTCAATTTTAGTGCTGAGTGCTATCCTCGTCCAAGTTTGGCCCTCAGCGAAGCCGGGCGCTGGGAGGATGCCCTGAAAGTTAGCAGGCAGAACCACCTCAGGCCCGTGTCGTGGGCAGAACAACCATCACACGCTAAACGGCTGTGAGGAGAGTGAAGCCAGATGTTGCAAGTTACGGGCTACTGGTGCCCATGCCTCGGGAAATCGTCATCGTGCATCTCAGCCAGCTGTCCAGACGGCTCCGCAGGATGCAGTGCGAGCAAGAAGGCCAAGCTCGGTTGACGCACAGAGACAAGAGTTGATGCAGCCGAAGTCCGAACGGAAGGAATGGCCGGGCAAGAAATCGGCATGATCCGATCGTTGTTCCGTGTTGCCTCGGGGGCTCTCTGCCGATGGCTCGGATCCACATTTTTTAACAGACTCACTATTGATCACGCCAGCGTCGCAGGCAAACCTCGCATCCTGGAGCCCGAACTCGGCGCAGAGGAGGAGATAGGACACCGGCGTTAGCCTTACTTTTGTTGATTACCGAGAAAATTCAAAGAGTTATGCAGGCCGCGTTGATATCTTTCTAGGCTTTAGTAGTTTTATGGAAAGTGTTCTCTTCAATCAACTGAGATTTTTAATTTACATTATGTCAAATAGTGAAATATGTCGTCGTCAATTTAAGTTAAGAGCTGCAGCCGATAGAGCAGAAATTATTCCGGTTTCATCCAATGCTGACTATGTTACGGAAATAGCACTACCCCGATCAGAATATGATATTTACATATATATACATACATATGCATTATATTGTTTTATTTCTTTAAGAAATATGAAATATTCATAAATGTTAGAATATTATATTTCTTGGAACAAATTCTGTGCGCTGGTAATAATCCGACTATTATATCATCGAAGCGGAGAATACGATTAATAATCTGGTTATCTTTACCGGTATAGATATGAATAAGTGGGAGAATCTGTTCATAAAATTTGATATATATATATACTATTCTAGTATTAGAGATATAGAGGTCACTAATATACAATGAAATCGATAGATAAGATGGAGATATTAGCTTAAATATTCTTGACGTTTTCTTAAGGAATGATCGATTTTCTCTAGTAAAAATATAAATGCTTGAATTCAAGATGAATAGATTTTAATATTGATTTGAATATTCTTGCTCGTATATCTAGTGCTGGTACGTCTTGTCTATAATATTATCGAATAGAAATTTCGATATTTTATGAAATCTGATTATAATTTAATTAATAATATACGAATCGCTGCTAGCTCTATAGAATTCTTATTCGAAATATTGGGCCTTAAGATGATTTTTATTAGCAAAAAAATTATACGATATATTTATATATATATATATTAATATTTCTTGATTTTGTATTTAATATTGAAATATCTTCTGTATCATGGAATTTGTTTATATATCGATTAGTTATATGAAAATTGAAATATTGTAAGGTCTCTCACTATATGTCAGCTTGAATATTATTGATCTCTTGCTTAGGGCTGATATATCTGCTCTGCTAAAAATAAGAATGAATTAAATTTGCGCTAAGATCGGGATAAATATATGGGATTTCGGATATTCTTTAAGATTCTCGTAACGTATGGATATCGAGAAAGGTCGGGAAGAAATTATGATTCTCGAATCGATTTATGAATGCCCAATTGAATTCAATTTAGACGATTGAATCTTTATTATAATATCTGATAATTTAATATCATATCTGGTCTCGAGTCTACGTGGTAGGATTGGGAAAGTGGATATCGGAATCTTTCAAGGTTGCCCAGGGCAAACCGGCTGTCACGAAAGGCGACGTACTGCGCTCGGCATTTATTTGGATCCGGATAAGTTAGGCATGCTCATAAGCTGAGAGTCTCTTACCTCTATGATAAGATGAAGTCGGCAGGCAAGAAGATAATCCCATGAGAACGATTGGCGCACCCTCTCCCAGAGGACCGAATCCGGAATAGGTGTTTCGGTCAAAATTGATGGGTGCAAGGCAGTCTAAGACCTCAGCGGATGGCCGGTCGAGCTCGTCATCAATATTTCTGGGTGGGAGCTCGCCTCGAGGACCTTCAGCCGGAAGAGAGGGAACACAGTGCAGATACTCCTTGGGTGCCTTACGACTACCAATACCGGAGCGGGTTGGGAACGCTCGCCTCTCCCTATCAAGGTTTGCCTATACATTTGCGAATCGAAGCCTGACATTAGTTGCATAGTGTTGTAGGGCATGTGGGGCACTGCAGCCCTGTCTATAAGCTTCTGACCTCGTCGGTACGCCCGTGCCGCTTGAATACGTGTACCGACCAAGACCGGAGATCCCTGAAGATTTCTTGGCAGGGCGCACGCACCTCGATATTAGGCTGGGTCTCGTAGATCTTCCGGGGCATGATAAAAGTAAGGATAAGAATATCATTCAATATGGTAGTAATCTATAATAAAGATTATATATATATATATGAGAGTGTCTTGATCTTGCTTATAATATTATATAGAGTGTTATGATCTTGATTGATAGGCTACATCCGGAATAGAAAAATCGCGAATCTTCTCCTACGGTATGTTGCCCCGAAGTGCGACTAATATTCTATTCGTCTTTTTCCTTTATTATGGCTGTCATTTACGCTTGGCTGCATGGCGACGGCATGGTTTACGATATATTTTGATTTTTCTTTATTATTCCTACCATGGGGCTCTCAGCCTGGGCATTCCTACTTTGTCCTCGGCGTGGCTTTACGCTATCTCTCCTTTCTCGGGCTACGGGCTTGTACGCTATTGCCCGTCCTGGCGGGTTTCTACTAGCATCTCGACATGATCTTTTTGGTCGCTCTCTTTTACCTCTCGTTGCTTCTTCGGGCGGCGCCTGTGCACGCTATTGGCTTATCTTATTATCTTCCTCCATTGTCTTCGACGTGGCCTTCGACCATATATATTATATCTTTTTTCGGACCGCGCCTTATATTATTATTAGCCTGTCGTACTAAGGCGTTCTTCCCTTATCCCTCGTATTCCTGCTTCTCCTCGACGCAGGCTTTGGTGGATGACTACTGGATTTATTATGATGGTCGTTGTCATCTTTGTGCTCGAGAATATCTCCGTCGCGCCATATCAAAAGAAGTTGGTGGCCTGTTCATACTACGGACCCCTAAGGACGATCTACTCCGATTGGTGCTGGTATACTTCCTGGAAGTGAGATGCCGGAGGAGGAGGTCTCGACGAGATCTTGCAAGAGCTATCCACGCCGGAGGAGGAAGATGATGTTATGAGAGATAAATGGGATTGATTTGGAGAATGGAGATTCCGAGGAATCGCTTGGAATATGATGCGAAGCGCCAGGAAGAGAATCATCACGGAAAATCCGAAGAAGATATTCTTCGAAGAAGTCAGAAGAGGCGATGATATTGACGAGAATTATTATCCGTCGAGGATACGAGAAGCGGCTTAAAAAAGAGATATTATGGCAGTTTATCGATGCGGAGCATAAATAATGCGAAGATCATCTATGGAGTTCCCCTCTGAATAGGAGGATCCAATATTCAGTATGCTGGAAAAGTGCATGACAGCGCTCCTTATTGGGGTCCTTGCTCAATCGATACGATAAATAAGGGAATATCGCCTGTCGAAATCGTCGTATTTATTGATAACTGTTTCTTCTCGTGATGATGTACTAGACAGGAAGAAGCACGGATAGAGTTTTTGTTCAAGTTCAAGTGGAGCCGAAAGAGTGCGCAGCCGACCTCTCGGAAAGGGAGGCGTCCTTGCGCCGATGATTCTTTAGATAGCTCCAACGAGCTCAAGATCTTCAATTTTCTTTACCGGATGCTTCGGAATAGATCCGGTCGTTTCCGATTGCCACGAAATAATTGGTGGACAAGAATGTAATCCTTCGATATAAGATCGATCGCCCTGGTCAAGAAAGTGATTTCATAGAGAGAGTAGGTTCAATTAGGATACGGCTTTATTTCTTCCAATATCTTTCGACAGAGGTAGCATTATTTCGCCCGGCGAAGATATAGAGGAATATAATCGTCGCGATAATTACGACGTCATCTATTGCAACCACGGATGCAAAGGCGAAAGGAGCCCAGGTTACCCCAAAGATCCTCCTATGTCTCCAAAAAATCTAGAGCTTGCAGGCGATGGACCAGCTGTGCAGGGCTTGAGTGAGAAGGAGCTCATGGTTGCTTCGGCTGCCCCATTATCGCAGCAGGCTTCGATGCCTCAAGAAACTCAACCTTCTCTCTATCAAGCAGCAGTGAATATTGAGGCGATGACACCCGCCGCAAAGGCTGCGGTTAATTCTCCACCTCCTTCCGGTGATGCTCTTCACGAAGTGTTGGTCGAGATGACTCGGATGATGAAAATTTTGTCCACGCCGGCGGAGACGACTTCGACTTCAACAAATTCAACTACGGGAGCTCTCCAGGATCTTCTTCGTCTGCTACAAGCACAGCTGAACCAAGCTGGAACGTTGGTTGGAGATGGTGGCGCGGATACCTGGGTTTGCTTGAAAGCGGCTTGCTCACTGATTCTCAAATACTCTAGTCAACTTCGAGCGGTTTGGTCCTTGTTTCTCGAAAACTCTAGGTACTTTCGAATAGTTTGGTTCCTGTGTGCCAGGTACTTTATTCTTTCGAGCCGTCTGTTCCTGGTTTTTTCAATACTCTAGTCCTTTCCGGACGGTCTGCTCCTTGCTTCTCAAATACTCCAGTCCCTCTCACCCTATTTACACCTGTTTTCTCAAATGCTCTGCTCTAGTCCCTGGTCGAGCGGTTTGAAGACTCTAGTTAAATCCCTTTCGAGCGATTTGCTCCTTGCTTTTTAAAATTCTAGTGATTTTCGAGCGGTTTACTTCTCCTTTTTCAAATTTGCGCATTGTTTCTTCAATAGTCTAATTCCTTTCGAGCGGCTTCCTCCTTGTTTCCCAAGCATTCCAGTCAAGTCCCTTTCGAGCGGTTTGTTCCTTGTTTCTCAAATATTCTAGTCCCTTTCTTTCGAGCGCTTGCTCCTCCTTTCTTGAAAATGCTCCCTGTTTCTCAAATAGTCTAGTTTGTTGGGGCAGCTTGCTCCTTGATTCTAAGATACTCCCGGTCCCTTTCGAGCGTTTTGCCTCGTTTCTCACGCACGTTGGTCCCTTTCGAGCGGCCTGCTCCTTGTTTCTCAAAAAGTCTTCTCGTCCATTTCGAGCGCTTGGCCCCTTGTTTCTCAAATGTTCTAGTCACCAATCCTTTTCGAGCGGCTTGTAGCACCTCTTCAAGCGGTTTGCTCCATATTTCTCAAATACTCTAGTCCGTTTCGAATGGTTTACCCCCTGTTTCTCAAACACTTTTTGGAGCTCGAACAGATGGGTACCTGCGCAACCGGGAGCAAACTGCTCGAAAGGGACTAGAATATTCAAGAAACAGGGAGCACACCGCTCGAAAGGGACTAGAGTATTTGTGGCACAATGAGCAAATCGATCGAAACGGACTCATTATAATATTTGAGAAACAGGAAACCAAGCGCCTGAAAGAGACTGCAGTAGTGGAGAAATAGCGAACAAACCGCGCAAAAGGGACCCAGGGTTTATAAGGAACAAGAGCAAGCCGCCCGTAAAAGACAAAAGCTCTTGAAAAACCAGGAGCAGACAGCTCCAAAGCGACTAGAGTATCGGACAAACAGAAAGCAAACCACTCGAAAAGGATTAGAGTTTTGGAAAAGCATGGAGCCATATACTCGAAACGGACTAGAGTGTTTGAGAATTAGAAGGCAATCCACTCAAAGGGACGAGAGTATTGGAAAAACAAGGACTCAACCGCTCGAAACGGACTAGACTGTTTGAGACACAAAGAGCAAACCGCTCGAATGCGGTTACACAAAAGGAAAATTAGACGGCAATTCGGTCGAAAAAGACTAGAATTTTTAACAGAGCAAATCGCTCGAAAAGGACTAGCGAATCTGAGAAACAAGGAGCAAACCCTGAAAGGGACTAGAGTACTTAAGAAACAAGGAACGAAAGGGGCTAGAGTGTTTTAGAAACAGGAAGCAAACCGCTCGAAAGAGATTAGAGTTTTCAGAGTCATGGATAACCAGCTCGAAAGAGACGAAAGTTTTTGAACGAGCAAACCATTCGAAAAGGACTAGCGAATTTGAAAAGCAACAAGCAAGCCGCTCGGAGGGCACGAAAGTGTTGGGGAAATAAGGAGTAAACACGTCGAGCAAACCGCTCAAAGGATCAGAACAAGGAGCAAACCGCACGAAAGGAACTAGAATACTTGAGAAACGACGAGGAGCGCACCGTTCAAAAGGGACTAGAGTATTTGGGAAGCGATAGGAAATTGCTCGAAGGGACCAGAGTAGAGTGGTTGAGAAACAAGAGTAGACTGCTCAAAAAAGAAAAGAGAATTTAAGAACCAAGGAGCAGGTCGTCCGAGAAGGGAGTACAGTGTTTGAGAAAAAGGTAGCGAAGCGCTCGGAAGGGGCTACGGTATTTGTAAACCAGGGATCACGCCGCTCGAAAGGGACTAGAGTATTTAAGATTTCAGAGACAAGGAGCAAATCGCTCGAACGGGACTAGACTATTTTAGTTCGAAAGGGACCGGAGTAGAGTAGTTGAGAAACAGGGAGTGAACTGCTCGAAAGGGACTGGGGTATTTGAGAAACAAGGAGCAAACCCCATAAAAGACCTAGAGTATGTGGAAAATAGGAAGCAAACCGCTCGAAGGGGACTAGACTTGAGAAGTAAGGAGCTAACCGCCTAGAGTATTCGAGCAACTGGTGGCAAATCGCTCAAAAGGACTTCGAGTATTTGTCAAATAAAAAGCAAACCGCTCGAGAGGGACTACTAGAGTATTTGAGAAACCGGAGCAAACCGCTCGAACTGAAGTGTTTCAACAACAGTGAGCAAACCGCCCGACAAGGGCTGGAGTGCTTGAGGAAACAAGTAGCAAACCGCTGGAAAGAGATTAGAATTTTTTGAGAATTAAGGAGCAAACCGCTCGAAAGGGACTAAAGTATTCGAATTCGAAAGGGACGAGCGAATTTTGAAAAATAATAAGCAAACCGCTCGAAAGGGACAAAAATGATTGAGAAACAAGGAGCAAACCGCTCAAAGGACCAGAGTATGTGAAATATAGGAAACGAATCCTTCGATAGGAAGAAGGAACCCACCGTTCAAAAGGGACTGGGGTATTTGAGAAACTACAGAAGGCCGCTCGAAAGGGACTAGGGTACAGTATTTGATAAACAGGGAGTAGACCGTCCAAACAAGAATGGAATATTTAGGAAATATGGAGCAGGCCATTCGAGAAAGGAGTTTGACAAAGAGGGAGCGAACCGCTGGAAAGAGACTGGGAAATTTGCAAAACAAGGGTCACGCCGCTCGAAAGGGACCAGACTGTTTTGAGAAAAAGGAAGCAAACCGCTCGAAAACGACGAAAATATTTGAGAAACAGGGAGCAAACCGCTCGAAAATGACTAGAGTATTCGAGAAATAGAGAGCCAACCGCACGAAAGGGATTCGAGTGATTGAAAGACGAAAAGAAACGAGGCTGTTTGAGAAACAAGAAGTAAACAGCTGGAAAGAGACCAGAGATTTTGAGATTTACGGATCAGACCGCTCGAAAAAGGCCAGGGTATTTGCGATATTGGGAGCAAGTCGCTCGAAAGGGACTAGAATTTTCGAGAAACAGGCAACACACCGCCCAAAAGGGACTAGAGTATTTGAGAAACAGGGCGCAGAGCGCTCGAAAAGGCCTAAAGTATTTGAGAAACAGGAAAACGGTATAAGAACAACAGTGAACAAACCGCACAAAAGGTATTTAACCTTTAAAAGGAACAGTACACAAACCGCTCGCAAAGGACAAAGGTGCTTTAAAAACAAAGAAGCAAATAGATCCAAAGCGACAAGAGTATCGGAAAAACAGATAGCAAACCGCTCGAAAGGGATGAGAGTGTTTGAGAAACACGGAGCCAACCGCACGGAGATAGGTTAGAGTGTTTAGGGAAATTAGGAGCACACCGCTCAGAAAGGCTTAAAGTGTTTGGGAAACAAAGAGCATACTACTCGAAAAGGACTAGCGAATTTGAGAAACAATAAGCAAACCGCTCGACAGGGACTAGAGTATTTGAGAAACAAGGAGCAAGCCGCTCGAAAGGAATCAAGCTATATGAGAAACAGAGGGGGAAAACATTCCAAACGGTCTTCAGTACTTAAGAAAGAGGGAGCCAACCGCTCGAAAGGAGCTAAAATTTTGAGAAACAGGGTGCAAAACGCTCGAAAGGGATTAAAAATATTGAAGAAACAAGGAGCAAACCCCTGAAAAGCGAATCATGTAGTTGGCACACAGGGAGCAAGCCGCTCGAAAGGATATAGTCATCGAGAAATAGCGAGCAAACCGCTCGAAATTTGCAATAGTTGTTGAGAAACAGGGAGCAAACTGCTTGACAGGTATTTGAGAAACAAGGAGCACACCGCTCGAAATGGGTTAGAGTGTTTGCGACAAGGAACAAACCGTGAGAAAAATCTTAATGTGTTGGAGAATAAAGAGCAAACCGCTCGGTTGCTCCGTATTTCTCAAAAGTTCTGGTTCCTTTCCAGTTGTTTACCTTTTGTTTCTCAAATGGTATCTTTTCTTTCGAGCGGCCTGTCCCTTGCTTCTCACACACTTTAAATAATCTCGTTTGGGCGGTTTGCTGTTTGTTTTTCAAGCACTCTAGTCCCTTCGAACGGTTGGTTCTCTATTTCTCGAATACTCTAGTCATTTTCGAGCGATTTGCTTCCTATTTCTCAAAGACTTTCGTCGCTTTCGAGCGATTTGCTCCTTGTTTCTCAAATCTCAAATACTCTAGTCCCTTTCGAGCGGCGTGAGCCCTGTTTTGTAAATAGCCTAGCCCCTTTCCAGCGATTCGCTCCTTCTTTGTCAAACTCTCTTCTCGAATGGCCTGCTCCATATTTCCTAAATATTCTATTCTTATTGGGACGGTCTACTCCCTATTTATCAAATACTGTACCTTGGTCCCTTTCAAATGATTTTCTGTAGTTTCTGCCAATCGGCTGACACGTTGTCCGGATATCCTTTTTGAGAATCTTTTCGTTCTTGTTGCTTCGGCCTTTTGCTCTGCAGCGTACGTTTTCCTCGGGTTGTTGAATATTATTGTTTGTTTGTGTGTTCTTGCTCTTTTATTGATTTCGCTTGTGCTACGATGTTGCTCTTTTGGGGTCCAACACTCGAGGTTTTGATATTGTTTTGAGCGCGTTTTATGCTGGAAGGCCGATTTCACTATATTTTTTACGGGTGATTCGCCATTTTTCTCTTTATTTCTGAGCTTTCGCACGTGGCAGGCATAATCGCATCCACAAAGACTCCGTCCGTTTCTGCAGAGCATCCATGTTGTAACCATGATGACGTCTCCAAAAATGTCGTCCGGTTTTGCAGAGCATCCATATCGCAAGCATAATGATATCTATAGATTCCGTTTATTTTTGCACAGCATCCATGTGATAACCATGATAAAATCATAAAGACTTCGTCCACTTCTACAGAATATCCATATGGCAATCATAATAATATCCACAAAGATTCCGTCTGCTTCTGCAGAGCATCCACATGGCAATCATAAAAAGATCCGCAAAGACTCCGTCTATTTTTGCAGAGTATCCATGGGGCAATCATGATATTATCTCCAAAGATTTCGTTATTTCCCATAGAGCATCCTTGTGGCAACCATATTGACGTCTACTTAGACCCATTCCTTTGGAGGATCAGGGGGACGGATTCTGGCGGGGTGCTTCAATTATTTTCGCCCAGGAGAGAGGGGGGTTGCGGCGGGTTGCTACAATCATTTTCTTCCAGACACCTTTCTCGCCGAGGCGGCTCGTGCTTTCCTGCAGTGCAGGCGAACTGGGGTTCGTGCACAGTCTGAAAAGACTCCTCCTTAAATATTTGATATTTTTTGCCTAAGTTGCCTTACCTCCCAAAATAGCCTTTAGGAGCTAGAATGCCGTAAATTCCAGAACTTTCAGGTTTTGGGAATATGGCAAAACGCAGGGTGGCAGGTCGGCCACCTACCTAGTTTCTCAAACCTTCTAGTCCTTTTTGAGCGGTGTGCTCTTTGTTTCTCAACTGCTCAAGTTCCTTTCGAAAGGCTGATTCGTTTCCTGAATTTGATATATTCTGGTCTTTTGGGCGATTTACTCCTTATTTCTCGATCACTTTTGTCCCTTGCGAACGTTTGTTCCCTGATTCTCAAAAATTTTATTCTCTTTCGAGCAGTTTACTCCCTTTTTCCTCAAGCACTCCAGCCCTTGTCGGGAGGTTTGCTCTTTGTTCTTGAAAAACTTCAATCTCTTTCGAGCGATTTGCTCCGAATTCTCAAATATGCTAGTCCCTTTCGATCGGTTTGCTCCGTCAAAGACTCTAGCACCCTCTCGAGCGGTTTGCTCCTTGTTTGACAAATACTCTACTCCCTTTTGGGCGATTTGCCACCACTTGCTCGAATACTTTAGTTTTTTTCGTGCGATTAGTTCCCTGTTTCTCAAATCTAATCCCTTTCGAGAGATTTGCTTCCTATCTCTCAAATACTCCAGACCTTTTATGAGGTTTACTCCTTGATTCTCAAATATTCCAGTCCCTTTCGAGCAATTCACTCCCTATTTCTCAACTACTCTACTCCGGATCCTTTCGAGCGATTTGCTGACTATTTCTGAAATATTCTAGTTCCTTTCGAGCCGTTGCCGTGATCCTCGAATATACCAATCCCTTTCGAAAGATTCATTTCTTATTTATTATTCCGGAAATATATGCAGATTTTTCTTTTTTTTTTATATTCTATTATCTCCATAAATTTCCATTATTCATATTTCATCATTTCTGGATTATTCATATTCGTGCATTTCCGAATAATTCCACCTTGCTTCCATATCACTTCGCAATTCATCATTTTCGGATATTCTATCACTTCCAGAAATATGCCCAGATTTTCCGCCTTTTACCATATTTTATTATTTCCGGATTATTCATATTCATATATTGCCGAATAATTCCGTCTTACTATCATTTCGCTTCAGAATCCATCATTTCCGGATATTCTTTTTTTTTCCAGAAATATATCCGAAAATATTCATTCCTTATATTCCATCATTTCCGGAATTTTCCATTATTTATATTTCATCTTCCATCGTCCTCCCATTTTGACCGACCAATCCGAAATTATTCCAAGACTATTTTCTTTAGAGACTGAAACCCAATAATATATACTACTGGGAATTATTCAGATTTATGAATTTTTGAAAAATTACATCTTATTTCTATTTCATTTCAGAATCTATCATTATCTCAAATTTATATCATTCATAATATATCATTTCCGGATTCTTCATATATTCATATATTTCCGAATAAGAAATCCGCTCCAGTATTCATATATCATCCTTTCCAGATTATTCATATTCATATATTTTCGAATAATTCGATCTTGCTTCCATATCGCTTGATAGACCATCATGATTCATTATATCAGGAATATTCATATTTATAGATTTTTCAATAGTTATATCTTCCTTCTATTTCATTTCAGAATCCATTCTATCCGTAAATTTGCGTCATTCATAGTATATCATTTCCAGATTATTCATTATTTATATTCATATATTTCTGAAGAATTCCGTCTTGCTTCTATTTCATTTCTCAATCTAATTAAATTTATGATTTTCTGAATAATTCCGTCTTGGTTCTATTTCGCTTCAGAATCTATTATTTCTATAAATATCTATTATATATAATTCATCATATTCGATTTTTTATTATTTATATTCATATATTTCCGAAAAATTTCGTCTTGCTCTCATTTCGCTTCAGAATCTATTATTTGCGCAAATTGCTATTATTCATAATTCATTATATCTAGATTATTCATATTGGAAGCTTTTCGAATAATTTCTTCTTGCTCCCATTTCGCTTCAGAATCCATTATTTATGCAAATTTGCGTCATTCATAATTCATTATTTCCAGATTATTCATATATTCGTATATTTCCGAATAAGAAATCTATTCTATTATTTTTATATCATTATTTCCGGGTTATTCATATTCATAGATTTTCGAATAACTCGATCTTACTTCCATATCGCTTGATAGTCCATCATGATTCAATATATCAGGAATATTCATATCTATAGATTTTCCAATAATTATATCTTCCTTCTATTTCATTTCAGAATCNNTATCATTTCCAGATTATTCATTATTTGTATTCATATATTTTCAGATAATTCTATTTTGCTATTATTTTATTTCTCAATCTATTCGAATTTTATAGATTTTCGAATAATTCCATTTTAGTTCGCATATTTCCTCAAATATCGCATAACCTATTATATCTAGATTATTCATATTCTTATACTTCCGAAAAATTCCGTCTTATTTCTATTTCGCTTCAAGCATCATCACTGCCAGATTATTTCGTTGATATCCTATTTTGCTTTGAATTAATCCAGATATCTTTTCTTTAAATACTGAATCCCAAAAATATATATTATTGGAAAGAATTATATATAATGCGTGCGCGATAATTATCGATTACCTATAATTTCGAAATATATTTTATCCCGATTCATATGAATCTAAGATTCCTATTTATAATTCTTAGTCCATTGAAGGCTACGAATAATTTATTTTAGAAGATAAATCTATAATAAATTAGTCATGAATCTTTTTTATCATATATAAGTTCTATTAAAAGATCTGCAAATAATATAAGAATTCCTAAAAAATAGAATTTCTTATTTCCGGATTCTAAAAATATAGATCTTATTATATAGAGAAATATCTGAAAATCCAGCATTTTTTTGAAATACCTATATAAAATGAATTGAAAATTTAGCAGATATATATTCAATTAAAATATATATAAGAAAAAAAGAAATTATTTATATCAGAATCTCAACTCCGATAAAAAAATGAATTATTACCAAATCTTTTTCTTTTATAAAAATATATAAAATATATAGGAAAAAATAGAGAAATTTTCTCGATAGTCTCGACAATATCAAATAATTTCAAAGTAATTTCAGAATGATGAAATTAACGATAATATAGAATAAATATAGTTTTATTCTAGAAAAGAACCTATTATTATAATATAATTCAGAAT
>CAJNDV010032542.1:26484-37494 GCA_905221635.1 Symbiodinium sp. CCMP2456 | reverse complement strand
TTAGGGTTTAGGGTTTCGGGTGGGTGTTTAGCGTGGGTGTTTAGGGCTTTTTTAAGGTTTCGGGTTTAGGGTGGGTGTTCAGGGCTTTTCTGGGGCATGGTGTTAATCTTAACGAATCCCTCATCCCTCCATAAACCATATTGAGCCCTGAGGCCCCATTGAACTCCAAACCCCTCACCCGAACCCGTCCAGGGTTTGAGGCTTGCGCTTCGAGGATGCAGCGTTTTCGGGAATGTGTGTCAGGGACCCAAGAAAGGGACATAAACATACGCATTTTATAGGGACATCCCTACCTTNNGCTTCATTATAAGGGGGGGTTTATATGGGATATCCCTATCCAAATGTTTTTGCTTATGTGCTTTTTGGGGCCCTATGAACCGTGTTTCCGGTGTTGGCTCTTCTAAAACTCTATAAACCTTATAAGAACTTGATTAACACTTCCAAGATCCTAAACCCTAAACCCTAATCCCTTCCAAAGTACAAAGCCCTTGTAAAGCTTGACAAAAACGCCAGAAGAACCTTGTGATGCCTGCTGATACGACCTTGTGGGGCCGGACGCGTACCGGCACTGTCCCATGTCGAAGCATGAAGCGCTAGCGGGCTTGGTGGTCTGGTCTCACAAAGACTGGCAGGAGCCGGCATTCCAGATCTATTCTGGACCCTTGTTTGACCTCGCCCTGGCTGTGACCTCCTTTAACCGTTACAGCAGGTTTAGTGAGGCTGCTTCAAGGCGCCTGGCCCTCACAGTGGCGTCTTCTTACTTCGACGATTTCAACATGGTGGATTGGTCCTCATCCAAAGGCTCCGGACAATGGGCGGTCAGTGAAATCAACCGAGCCTTGGGTACCCCTTTTGCTGCTGAGAAGCGACAGTCTATGAGGGCTTAGGGCTTCGGGTTCAGGGAAGTTTCCGTTTGTTTCTGGCGTGGTGCTCTTCAGGATGATGCTAAGCCCGAAAGCCCTTGGCCAATTGTTAGCAATACCACTACAATTCCCTTGTCGTCTATATGGGTAGTTCTCTGAATTGGGGTCCCTTTTTGGGTTCCAAGAATAGTACGGCAGCCTTATAAACAGGACCCTGAAAGGGACCTAGTTTAGAGAAGTAGCCATATAGCGAAACAGAAATGTATCCAAACACCTTGGTCTGTCAAGGCGCATACATCAAAAGCCTGCAAACACTTCTGAAACTTTGTTCGATTTATGAAAGAAGGCCCTCTCTATTGACTTAGCTTAGTTCTTAGTAGTTCTACAGCATTGCCTTATAGTCCCTAGTCAATGCCCTGTTGCAGTTGTTTGCGACCCCTACATAGCCCCTACGCTACAGAACCCCCCAAACCCTAAATCCGGAAAGCGCTAAACCCTCCAACACCTGAAACCCTAAACCCTAAGCCCTAAACCCCCTAAACCCTTAAACCCCTAAACTCCTAAACCCCTAAACCCAAACCCCATCCCAGCTCGGCTTTGCGGAGCTGACGTGCACGCTGCACGATGACTGCGTCGGGCAGCCCAGGGATCTCGCAGCTGTTGGGGACGGTTCAGGGTTTGGGTGTAATATAGGGGCCTTAATAATTACCTATACTACTGTGGGGGGTACCTTAATAGAATCATAGCACAAGGGGCCCCAAAACCCTATTCTAATTATTCAGGCCCCTATAGTAGGTTTTAGGCTTTAGGATGTTAGTTTTCATGTTTAGGGTGTGGAGTTTTAGGTTCAGCGTGTAGAGTCCAGGGTTTAGGGTTAGAGGTGTCGGGTCTAGGGAGTCTTTTTGTATAATCATTGATCGTCCTGGTGCTGTTGAGAGTACTTTCATTGTGCCTTATACCAGTGTTAGTATATAGCATCAAAACTAGCGCCTTTGTAAACCGTGTTAATGTTTATCAAAAGAGCCTCGCCCCGGAGCCTCGCGGCTCAAGCTTATTTAGTTCACTCATGCATCCGCTTTATCACTAATATAGGGGTCGGAATAATTTAGTCCCTCTTTATAAATATAGTTTAATACACCTAATTGTCATTCTGAAGTTGCTATATCTAGGAGGTACGGGTATCACTGGCTTTGGTGCGAGGGTCATGTTGCAGGGTTTATCGGCCGAAAGTTGTTAAGATGCGAGCTTGCAGAGACTTGCAGCGGGTGAGTCGTAAACCCAGCTGCTCGTCAACCAGTCTCTTGCACCTGAAGATAGCGGAGCCAATCAAATAAACACCCAAATACACGCAGAGATTTACAACAACATCTATCTATGCATATACACAGTATATATATATATGTACATCTATCCATCCATCGAACCCATGCATGCATCCATCCATCCATCCATCCATCCATCCATCCATCCATCCATCCGTCCATCCATACTTACAAGCACTGCAGAGCTTCTAGCACAGCAGAGGTTTTCCATATATATATATATATACATATGTATAACCGTATATAACATGCATAGCTATATATAACTATATACAGCTATATATATATATATAACTGTATATAACTCTCTCTATATATATATATAACTATATATAACTATATATAACGATATGTAACTATATATAACTATATATAACTATATATAACTATATATAACTATATGACGCAGAAGGACTCCAGGCGTCCTATGTAGCCGGGAGACCTACAACCGAAACTCCCAACTCGACAAGGATGCACAGTGGGCAGGGTAACACGTTACTCCATTAGGGTGTAGGGTTTAGGGTTCAGGGTCTAGGGTTCAGGGTTTGGAGTTTAGGGTTTAAGCCTTAAGGCCCTACAATGTAACTCTGTTTTTCCCAGACCGTCACCTCCTCTCTCTCCGGCTGTGATGAGCTCGTGCCTTGCGTGCGGGGCCCTGGCAGCTGCTGAGGGCCTGCGAGCCCCCGAGAACCCAATACCCCTTAATTAAGGAGTATACCTTAAATTATAGGGGCCTTAAAGGGATCTATAAGGGCTCCTTAAAGGGATCTATAAGGGTTTCTATAAGAGAATGAAGGAATACACCTTAAATTATGGGGGCCCTAATGTTATGATTTAAGGTATCTTCATTAATTACGGGGTATTGGGTTCTCTGGGTCTTGTGGCTTGAGAGTTTTACGGCTTCGGAGCTCACGAATTTGGGGTTTGGGGTTTATTTACAACCGAAAAGACCTACCTCTTTAAGGAACTATATATAGAGATCATAATAAGGAAACCTAAAAAGGGTAGGTCTTTCCGGCTACAGGTATAGGGTTTAGGTGTTTAGGTGCAAATAGGTTCTACGATCCAGGGCCTCTAGGGATTGGCCTACATTGAAGGCTCGCGTCAGTGCTGCACTCGACCAATTGCTAGTGCGGTTGATACTCTTGGTTTCTTAGAGCAGCATCCATGCAGTAAGACCCACATTTGCAGGCCAGAAGCCCGAAAGCCGAGTCGACCCCTGATCCTTGTTGAGGGAAGCGAGGGCATTCTTCATCAGACGTCTACTACCCTAAACCCATCCCGTCTGTTGATAAGCCGTAGTCCTAAGCCCTAAACCCTAAACCCTTAAGCCGTAGAGCTTATCTTCGCCTGGCCCTGGTCGTTCTAAGTCTGCCTAAGTCCTGCGCATCGAGTTCGAGGGTATTTTGGTTGTGCTGAGGGCTGAGTGAGGGCCATACCATCATCACGTGTATTGAGATAGAGGTCAATATTGAGGGTTTCTTTTTCAGGGTTCAGGTTGTGGGTCATACTTATTGAAAGGTCAGGAAAAAGAGTGTCAAGGGAGGCGGCAAGTACCAATGGCACCGCAAGGCCTTGCAGCAAAGCCGCACCAGCCGTGGCTTCGACAAACCGTGGCTTCGAGACGGCCGGGACGATCGAGCAGAGCAGCCATATCGCACGAAGCCGTCCCTGGCCGAGATTCAGAAGAAGACGCGGTGCCACACCCACAAGCACGTAGGCCATTGGAGCCGAGATTGTCCTCTGCGAAAGAAGCCAGCAAGCCCTTCGAGTACATCCTCGGTGGCTGGTGCTTGAGGTTTGTGCACTTGGGACTTTAGGTGCTGCTGTGGGGAGAGGGGTGTGGAGTTCAATTGCCGTCAGCTGCGGTGCTATGTGTCGGAGTGCGGACACTTGGGCTTAGCTGCTTAGCTATCATGGTGCAGGGCAGGCTTGACTTGAAGTAAGAGGTGGCGATTCAGCTGCAGGGGCTTTTATTCAGGGACAGGTTGGTGGAGTGTCTTCAGGGTATATGGTTCCCGTTTCGCAGACCCACAAAACCCTAAGCCCTGTTTGAGAAAGGTGTTGGAGGTTCAGGGTTCGTGTTTACGCAGTGGGGTTACGGTTTACTTACTTTGGCCTGGAACTTAAGAGTTTATGGTTTCGAGTTTGGGGTGCAGGATGTTGAGTAGGGAAGAGATAATATTGTAGTAGTTTGAACCTGACCGACAATCTTATTCTGATCCTGACGAGCTCCCTCTATCAGAAAGCTAGTCTACCTTTAACTATAAAAACCTTCTCTAATCCAATAACCTAAACCCTTAGCCCAACACCCGAAGCCCTATTATTTTTCGACCAATTTCAAGAAACTATACCCCGAACTTCAATTGTCTGCATGCAAACATCCGACCAGTGGGATGATCAGAACTTGGGGGCAGAAAAATCCCCAAGCCGGTGGTGTATGACCCTAAACCCTAGACCCTAAACCCTAAAACTGCTATGTCTAGAAAAGTCCGTACAGTTACGTTACATTCGGAACCTGTGCAGGAATGATCTGTTACTGTTCCTTCTAGTTTTTCTCAGCCCCGTAGCTACGATTGGGCTTACGGTTTCGAATTCAAGGTCCTCAAACGGGGCCTCCTACTTCTTAAAGAAGGGTCTAAGGGGAGGTTGGTGTTTAGGGGATTCTGAGAGACTGGACTCCCCACTCCCGGCACTCACACTTTTCCGAAACCTTAATCCCTAGGCCTTAAATCCTAAACCCTAAACCCTAAATCCTAAACCCTAAACCCTAAACCCAATCCCTGCGCTCCCAACTTTCCCGAGCCCTTCAATGCTGTGGAGGTGCTTCCGGAGGTGAGCGACTCTTGCGTCTACGACTTTGACTCCTCCGACAACTGCACCGGCTCTTCGTCGGAAACTCTTGGGGTGGCATACTTGGAGGTTCATGGGTAGTTACAATGTGGGGTTATGGGGTTCCTTTGAGGGTTCCTTCAAAGGGTTCTATAGGGTTTAGGGTTTAGGGGTAGTTATAAATGGGGTTATAAGTCCCCTAACATGGGTTATAAGTACTTATAACCCGATTTTTTATAACCACCCGTGAACCTCCAAGTAAGGGTTTTACAGGGTGAAAGTAAACCCCAAAATGTTTTAAGCCGGATTAAGAACAGTTAGTGCTGGGATTCCCTCTACATCACTCTAATGATTGAGGTTATTGGGTTTCCAGCTTTCTGGGCTTCTACTGATACATAACAATTACATATGGTCGTTGAGAGTTCAGGAGTTCACGGACTTTCTAGATTCTGCAGTATGGGAATGAGGATCGCTCAAACGCAACCTTCATGGCAAGGACGATGCTATCATTGTGGACCACGCCCGACAGGAAACAGCAAGTTCCAAAACCCAGCGTAGAAGAGCCCCCCGACTTGGTCCTGCTCCTAGGTGTGCCGTGCTCCTCTGATGTCTCCTTGCGCATGTCGAAAGCACCGACATCCGAACCCTTTTGCCCGAAGTTACAAACTTGTGATCTTTGGGTCGTAGAAGCCTTGGAGGTCTTCCTAACATAATGCCTTAATAATTAGAATAGGGTTTTGGGAGTTTCCTTAGTATGACCATAGTATAATATACCCCAAGCCCCATTCTAATGATTAAGGCCCCTATATTGCAACGCTCAAGGCCTTACAAGGCTTAAGGGCCTCCAGCCCCGAAGCTGCAACGGAAGAAGCAACTTCAAACCCTCAATCCCTAAAATTTGAGCCTACACCCTAAACCCTAAACCCTAAACCCTAACCCTAAACCCTAAACCCTAAAGCCTATGTAGGGATTAAGACTTAGGGCTTGGGAGACGTGCCATCCGGACACCCGCAATCCTCAACACCAAGCCCCTCGTCCGAAAGCCTGAACCCAAAGCCCTGAACCCTAAAACTCAAGACCCAAACCCAAGCCTGCGCAGCCAGGCCTAAACCCTTAAGCCCTACACCGTAAACCCCAAACCCGTAGAGCCCTAAACCCTTAAGCCCTGAACCCTCAAGCCCTCAACCCTGAACCCTAAACCCTAAACCCTAAACCCTAAACCCTGAAGCCCTAAACCCTAAACCCTTAAGCCCTAAACCCCAAACCCTGAAGCTCTAAACCCTTCAGCCCTAAACCCTAAACCCTGAAGCACTGAACCCTTAAGCCCTAAACCCTTAAGCCCTCAACCCTAAACCCTAAACCCTGAAACCCTAAACCCCCTGAGGAGTCATGGGCTAAACCTTGAAGCCCTAAACCTTCAACCCTAAACCCCCTGAGGAGTCATGGGCGGTCAGGCCTGTTTGGTCGAGTGCCGACCGCCGATCTGCCCGGTTTCGAGAGCTGATATTGGTGCTTGGGGTTTTTAGGGTTTTTAGGGTTTAGAGGGTTCAATATTTGGGGTTTTTAGGGTTTATTTTAGGATTTAGGGTTTAGGGTTCAGGTGCTTGGTGTTTCTAGAGTTTTTAGGGTTCAGGGTTTAATATTAGGGTTAATATTTAGGGTTTAGGGTTTAATTTAGGGGCCGTAATCATTAGAATAGGGGGTTTTCGGGGGTTCCTTTAAGGGTTCGTTCAAGGGTTCTAGAAGGGATCCATGGGTTCTATAGTATGGGGGGCCTTAATAAAAAGAACAGGGTTTTGGGGTAACTATACTATTGTAATAAGGCAATAAGGAGCCCCCAAAGTAGTATTGGTACTTATTTAGGCCCCTGTATTGGCGTCGCAAAGGGCTCTTTAACTGGGGCCTGCGGTTCGCGGGTCGAGGGTTATAAGTCCCCTAATATGGGTTACAAGTACAGTTACCCTACTTATGACCCCATGTTTGACTACCCATGAACTGCCAAGTAGGGGCGTAGAGCTCAGGCCCCCAAAGCCGAAACCCATGAGCCCACGCCCTCTGAAGCCCTCAAAGCCAGAGCCTAAACCCTAAATCCTAAACCCTAAACCCTAAACCCTAAATCCTAAATCCTAAGCCCTAAATTCTACAGCCCTGAAGCCCTAGACCCGATACCCGAAGCCGAACAGCCCTGAAGCTCGCGGGGTCCAAGGAATCACCGACGAGGCCGAGTGGAGCCCTAGCATCCCACCGCCTGCGAGTGATGATGCAGCTTAGACGAATCCGAGGGGTCCGAAAGCTCCAGCGATGTTTAGGGTTTAGGGTTCAGAACACCTGGCAGCATAGTCGCAGTGGTGCGTTGCATGTTGCCCGGAGCTACTCTCGGGGAGAGACCCCCCGGATCTTCGTCTGCGGGCGTGCCAAAAACTTCAGATTTTTCAAGGACAGTGTTTGGGCAAGCATACTTCGGGCCTTCCATGCTGCTGGATGCAATGCCTGTCCCTGCGCGAGCCAAGCACTGCCTGCATAACGGCATCTTCTACGATGCAACTGCGGCCTCCCATCCCATGGCGGACTGTTTGAAGGGCGTGATGGATGCTGCCGCGCTGCGATGTGAAGCTTGTGTGCGTCCCTAAACTAAACGCAAAACCTGAAGCCCTAAACCCTGCACCCCTACACCCGACTGCCCCGATCTCCCTTCAGCCACCTAAAGTCCTAAAGCCCAATGAATCCCCCAAAGTTGAAGCCTTACAGAATTGGTTCGATCCCTGCTAGTAAGCCTTTATAACGCCCTTGCAGATCCCTTTATAGCAATCCATATGCAATCCTTACAGACGCATCATCACCAACGCTACCCAAACCTCCGAAAGGGTCTCAAGTCGATCCCCTGATTTGGGGACCTTACACTGCGAGGGAGTAGTTTCTAGGAACCTCCTTCGGAGATCTACTCTTTGGATCCTCCCGGGGGTCTTGGTCTAGAACCCTTCAAGATCCCTTGCAGACTCGACTCCATAAAGCAACCCTATACCCTAAACCCTCCGAACCCCAAGACCTAAACCCTGAACCCTAAACCCTAAACCCTGTAAACCCTCCCTACAGCAGCCCTAATGGCCAGGCCCTACCAAGGCGAGAGTACGGTGGCCTCGTGCCAATTCAACAACATCGATCCAGCGCCCTGCTCCTAGACCCGGGAGGGTTTAGGGATTAGGGGTTTAGGGTTTAGGAAGATCGTGTTAACTGGAGGGTGCTACAGTAGGCTATAGGGGAACTTTTTAGGATTTTGTAGGGGTTGTATGGGTTTGGATAGAGCTTGACACTTTCAGGGGGTCGTAGCTGACTCATTCAAAGTCAAGGTTTAGAGGGTTTATACGTTTCGGTTCAGGGGATCGAGGTCGAGGTAGGAATTAGGGTCTAGAGTTCGGGGTTGACCTTGAGAGGTCCTTGCGGTCACGAGCTTTGATTGCCACGCCGCAAACCTACAAAATTCAGAGGCCCGGGTCGGGTAAAGGACCTTCATTTGAGCAAGAATGTTAGCACTGCAGCATTTTAATGCTTTCGAAGCGCTTCAGCGGCGCAGCAAGGGAAGGGCAACTTGATTCAAGAGAGGTCGGAGCTTGTTATAAAGCGGCTAAAAAGCCTACAGCAAACCTCGCTATAACTCCAAAGACGCTAGATTCCGCTAGATGGCCATCATCGTTGAGCCTGCTATGCTCCGGCTGCATCCATACAGCACCAAATCAAAGATCAGCGGAGGGTTCGGGTTCAGTATCTGGCCCCGCCGTCATGGCTGCGCGCGACATTGCGGTGGCTTCCGTGGCATCCGTGCTAGGCATTGGAGCTGCGCTGCTTCTGGCCGGCAGAAAGTTCGTGGCTGTCGTTCCGTTCAGGGCTTGTGGCTGCCAGGTTTGCACCGGAGAATATGGCGCCTAAATAGTTACCAATACTAGTTTGGGGGTTCCATATTATAGTTATAGTATAATGGGCCCCAAAACCCTATTCTAATTATTAAGGCCCCTAGATTAGCAAGAACCATTGTCTGTCTTTTGGGAGGGTGTCGTATGTGATGATTACGGCGAATCAGATCTTAGAACTTGAGCTCAGCGGGCTTTGAAGCAGCACCGCCTCCTACTCGGGGTGTCTCTTGGTCTTCGAAAATAGCAACAGTAACAATTATAGTAGTAATAATACCAACAACAATACTTATAATTATTATAGGTGTTGTTGTTGGTAACATTTTATAATAGCAGTTACAATGATAGCTAAACCCCAAACCGAGTAGTTGGGGGGTTCTAGTCACCTGCTTGCCTGCACCCGAGCCTCTACAACCGCCACTTCGGAGCGCTTCACAAGGTTTCCTATGCGGATTTCATGTGGGGGTTTCCGAAAATAGGGGACCCTAATATACTACCCTGAATAGTAGGATCCTTATGGTAAGACCCCAAAACAAGGTACCCCTTGTTTTCGGAAACATGGGGTTGCTTGATGCATGCGGGGTCCCTTGTCGTTGTTCCTGGGATAAGGAGGACACTATCAAGGGCCTAGAATCATTGGGTCCCCTGTTTTCTGCAACTCGCAAATCCTTGAACACCGTCGGAATCCAGATGAGAGCATGGAAGCTCAACTCAGAACACAACTAGGGTTTTGGGGTTTAGGGTGAACACAAGCACACAAGCAGAGCAGGGCAGAATATTGAGTCGAAGCAATTGCCTCCAGCAGCAGACGAACACCACTTCTGGCATCGCTTGTGGCAAGCTGCCAGGGTTTAGGGTTTAGAGGGTTTAGGGTTTAGGAACACGACAGCAAGGCCACTCATATGATCGTGGAACTATCTGCAGGCTCGTCGGGTACCTGCGGAAGCCACGCATTCAAATCGCCAAGAAGGTAGCCGTTCCGGGGCTAGGTTGCTGGGCTCTCCTGAGGAATGATTTCTGTTCTTTATTATTATAGTAACGAAGAATCCGAGGAGTTGGTTTATCAATTGTACGTATTTCTGTGCTTCTTGAGCTCAGGACGATTGAAGATTGCTAGAGCAAGTCTAGCTTTCCTCGAGCTGAAAAACTACGTCTTTTGAAGCACATGTTTTCTCTTGTGATTTTGTGCAGACCAAACCTAAGAATCCTAGTTTTGGGACTTTCGGATTTCACTGATTCTGAAATCCCTGAGTTCAGGAGCACTTGCCCCGTAGATCAAAACCAAGGGGTTCTATATAAATTGAACAGGGGCTTGGAAAGTCAAGAGGCTGTCGCGCCTGCGTCCGCAGCTTTTACGATTTCCTAAACCCCTAAGCCCTAAACCCAAAACCTCAAAACCCCAAACCCTAAGCCCTTTCCAGCTTCAAACGTTTAGATTTTTAGCCCCTAAGACCCAGCAGCGACCATCTCTACGAAAGCACTGCCTAAGGTCCTGGGGGTTTAGTTTTTAGCCTGGGGCTTTTAGGGTTGAGGGTTTAGGTTTTACGTGGCTCTTCTCTTTCATTTTGAGGGTGGGGGTGGGTGTGGATGGGGGGCTGTTCTGCTTAAAGCCTGAGGCTTGAGGGTATGCTGGCCAAGGCAATATTGATGTCAAGAGCGAGGTGAGCGCTGGAAAAACACACGTGACGCTGGACTGGAATGCACTCTTGGGCATACCTGCAGCTTGATCTAGACCAGTTTTTTGAAGTCCTTGGGTTTTTGAATTTCTTGGGTTTTTGAAGTCCTTGGGTTCTTTGAACTCCTTGGGTTCTTTGAAGTCCTTGGGTGTTTGAAGTCCTTGCGTTTTAGGGCTTAGGGTTTAGGGTTTTCAGATTTTCAGGTGCCAAATCCAATGAGAGAGGTTTAGGGTTTAGGGTTTAGGGTTTAGGGTTAGTTTAGGGTTTAGGGTTTAGGGTTTAGGGGAGAAGTCTTTGTTTCGGTCTTTTGGGGCGTAGGGGTCCTGAGCTCTTCGACTTTCTCTTGCGACGCTGCAAGTATCTCAAAAATCAAGTTTGGGGTATACTATACTATAATGATAACAAGGAACCC
>CAJNDV010032541.1:125044-137990 GCA_905221635.1 Symbiodinium sp. CCMP2456 | reverse complement strand
GGCAGACGGCACACCTCAAGTTCATCTCTCGCTGTTGAAGAGGATACGAGCTAGAGGTGCTTCAGGTCTATCCCTGGGGCTCCAAAAAGCCCAAAGTAGGTACTATTTACAGACTTTAGACCCCAAAGTAGGTTCTATTTGTATACTTGGAGTCTTAGGGAAAGTACATACCTAAATAATGAGTACGCGAAGGCTTTGATCTGCATGTTTCGCCTGTTCCACGCCCACACCTCGGACGAAGCAGGGGACCGGATCGTGTAGCGGGAGAACTTCGTAGGAGAAGGGGACATTCACAAACCCTAAACCTCAAGCCCTGAAGCCCTAATCCCTAATTTTAAGCGCCAAGCCCTACAGCCTGCAAGCCCCAAACCGTTAACCTTGTAAGTCCCAAACTACCCTAAACCCTAAACCTCTATAGATCCGTCAAAGGATCCCTTTAAGGACTCGTTTGAAGGGACCATCATTGAAGCGGTCGGAGGCACTCTTCGTGCATCCCGTCATCACGATCCGTGCGACAGCCTTCTGGGGCAAGCTGGCCCGAAGGGTTTAGGGTTTAGGGTTTAGGCGTTTAGGGTTTAGGGGTTTAGGGTTTTGGGTTTAGGGTTTGGCGTCCCCTTTCAAATGACGATCTATAGGGGTTCTATAAAGGCGCAGGGTTCTTCTAAAGGGATCCATAAGGGTTCTAAAAGGGTTTAGGTTTTCTCTAAAGGAACCTATAGATTGTTAGGGTTTGTGGTTTGGGGTGTATTGGGTTTAGGGCTTGGGACTTACATGGTTTAGGGTTTGGGCTTGGGGCTTGCAGGGTTTAGGGCTTAGGGTTTGAATCCCGGTAAAACCCTAAACCGGATTAGGTTTCAGCTCATAGGTTTCAGGGTTTGGGGCTGAGAGCGTGTAGGATTCATGTCTTGGGGTCGAGAAGCTAAATGGTGCAGGGGTTTGGGTTTGGGGCTTCGTCGGTTTGTGGTTCAGGGTTGAGGGCTTCCAAGACACTGGGATTAGAGTTTGGAGTTTGGTGTTTGGGGTTGGAAAGGGTGTGGGGATCACCGGTCGTCCTGATTTCAAAACTCCTGCGGGAAGACCGTCTTATACTTCATTCCGGCATTCGTTTCGATGCATTTTGCAACGGATAAATCGGTTTGCGGCTTTAGGTTTTCGGCTTGAGGCGGATCGGGGTTTACAGTCTTACCGCGAATTTCTCACTTGAGGCTTCACGGCTTGCGGGAGCCTGTGGTAGCCATTCAGAAGTTGCCATGTCCCGGAATAACAGCAATTTGAAGACCCTGAAACCCTAAACTTCCTAAGCCCTTAAATTAAATTTTCAAAACCCTAAACTCCTAAACCACCAAACATCTTGGCACGAAGCGGAAACCCTAAACCCCTGAAGCTCCGATTCCCATGGAGGTTAACATAGGGGCCGGATACTAAACCCTAAACCCTAAGCCCCTAAACCCCTAAACCCCTAAACCCTAAATCCTAAACGGCCGGGTCCAAAGTGCAGGTCTCCCTGATGGCTTAGCGTTGACGGCTTGAGGTTTGTTTGTAGACCTAAGGGCTTTAGGAGGGACCCTTAATGGGGACCCTTGTAGGTTATTGGGGTTAATTTGGAGACTACCTGGCTATACAAGCGGTATATAAGGACTATACAATGGTTATTTAAGGTAATGGGATTAAGGGTCCCTATTAGGGGTCCCTCCTAAAGTCCTTAGATTGTAGATGTCAGTCAGGGCCGCTTGATTAGGTTCAGGGCTTAAGGTTTAGGGTTCCGGGTTCAGGGTTTAAGATTTTAGGATTCCGGGTTGAGGGTTTAAGATTTAGGGTTCAGGGTTTAGGGTTTAGGGTTCCAGGTTTAGGGGTGTTTACATGGTTGTTTGCTCTGGGGGTCAGGTCGCAAGCTGTTGGGTGTCCTGAGCGGTTTCGGGTTTATAGCTGTTGGTCACAGTGGGGACACAGCATCCGGCCGGGTATCATAATTACATGCCCGTCCCCAAACCCGAAACCCTGACCTAAACCCAAATCCCAAGATTTGACCAACGAGAGCCCCCGAGAAACAGTCTCTCTTGCAATTCAGGCTTTTTACACTGATCTTGTATATCGCACGCCCTAACACTCTAAACTCTAAAAAACCGGCTGAATCCTTGAGAAAACCATAAGAGCCCTTTTCTCCGACCTTTGGGTTCAGGGTTTAGGGTTCAGGGCATGGGAGTTTGAGGTTTGAGGGTTTAGGGTTGTACTTCGAGGCTGTGGAAGCAGCGTCTTGGAACCCTAAACCCTAAACCCCTAAACCTAAATCCCCAAACCCTGAACGCCCCAAGCCCCTAAGCCCAAACCCCCTGAACCTTAAACCCTAAACCCTAAACAGAATCCCAAACCCTACACCCTGCACCCCTACACAGTTTTTGAATCCCGAACCCTCGTAACTGGATCCAAGCCCTCAATCCCTGAACCCCTAAACCCCTAAACCCCTATAAACCCTAAACCCCTAAACCCCAAACCCTAAATCCTGAACGCCCCTTAAGCCCTTAAGCCCTTTAAGGAACCCTTTAAGGAACGTTTAAGGAACCTTTATAGTAGCCCTTCAAGGAATCCTTTAAGGAGCCCTTTTTTCCAAACCTCCAAGGCGGGGTTTCTCTCATCGTGCCGCCGAATGTTCTGGTGCAACAGCCACCGGGCGGCATCTGGTGAGTCGATACGGGGTCTATTTGGGATTTTAGGTTTTTGGATGTTGTTTTTGTTGTTTTGTTTGAGGTGTTCGGATTTTGATTTAGGTGTTGGGGTTCTGGGTTTAGGTTTGGGGGTTAAAGGGCTTTGGAGGTTTAGGGAGGGTTTGCAGGGACTCCACCTATCGATTTGCGCACCATCACTTAGTTAGCCAATAGGAGAACTTTAAACTTTTTGGTCTTATATATTTGGTCTATCCTAAAAAGTTTGAACTTTTTGGGCCTGGTTGTTGAAGAAGAGAGATCAAGTGCCCTGATTTGGGTGGCTCAAGCGCACGACAGCGAGCTTGCAGCCTGACCTCTTCTTGCAGTTCGACTTTGCCCTAAACCCCTAAACCCTAAACCT
The DNA here is from genome assembly GCA_905221635.1 of Symbiodinium sp. CCMP2456. Lineage (NCBI taxonomy): Eukaryota > Dinophyceae > Suessiales > Symbiodiniaceae > Symbiodinium > Symbiodinium sp. CCMP2456. The sequence continues at coordinate 134,927 of CAJNDV010032541.1, read as the reverse complement.
AAACCCTAAACCCTAAACCCCTAAACCCCTAAACCCTAAACCCTAAAACCCCTAAATCCTAAACCCTAAACGTTTCAGATGGAGCCAGAGCACGCGGTGCCGCCTCAGCGTTTTCATTCGGGGCAGTGAAGCTGATCTGTTTGTTGTGCGTGGTGCGAGGAGACGCCACAGCCGAAGATGGATAGATTGAAGTGCAACGGCAGCAAGCAAAGAACTGACTGACTGTGTTCAAGTAGGATTTTAGCTGCGGGTGGTGGTGCAAGTGAGAGAGAGAGAGGGGCAGAGAGAGAGAGAGAGTGTGTTTGTGTTTGTGTTTGTGTGTGTGTGTGTGTGCGTGTGTGTCTCTGTCTGTGTGCATGTCTGTCCGTGGGTTTCCTTTGGGCGCACGCATGCGGAAGCCGTGATGGTAGGCTTTGGAAAAGGGCAGAACAAAAGAGTTCGCGAAGCAAGGACCCGTAGCCGAACTGATTGCGCATAAGGTCGAACGGATATAAGACAGTCCGAGATAAGTGCCGTGTCCAGTACTCATCGTACCCCAAAGCTCCCAAATATGAAGCCGATGCTAGAAAGTCCGAGATAAACTTAGATGCTTTATCCAATATTTTATCGTATTCCGAAACAGCAAAGACGAAGGCGCTGTAAGAATGTCCGAAGTAAATGTCTGACCCAATACTTTATCGTACTCCCAAACTCAGTGGGCGCAGAGCAGAAGCAAGCGATGAATGCAGCATCGTGGCAAAACAAATCTGAGAGATGCAGCAAATCGAAGCCTTTAAACGTGCTTGTTGCCATCTTTTGATGTGGTCGAACGTCGGGCTTTGTGGCTCGGTCTTCGCCGCCAAGCACCTCGCCCTGCCGACTTTGCGCAAAAGGAAGAGGAAGGCGTACTCAATCGGAGGCCAAATCTCTTCAAGACTTGCGTCACTTGGAGGTACCCATAGGCCCCATAGTAGTTCCTTTTGTGGGTTCATATTTAGAATCCTGTAAGGTAATCCCAAAAAGGAACTACTATGGGTTCTATGGGTAACTACAGGGGCTCCCAGACTGCAGTACATCTGCTGCACTTGTACAAAGATGCTTCGAACTCTGGATCTCCGCTGTTGGCGATTCGCCAACGCCTGCGTGCCCACATCGCAGTTTTGTCACATCCTTCGGCGAGGTAGTGCATAAGTCTACCGAATCCGGGACGTTGAAGTGTGCAGACCTTGTTGCCTCCTAGAGACAACCATGGGAAAAGCATAACTTGCAAGAGCCCCTTAGGGTTTAGGGTTTAGGGTTGAATCCGCGGCGGACCTTCAAACCACGGGATATTTGCTTTCCGATTTCAGTGCCCTGCTTTGATTCGCAGCATCTCGATTTTATGAAGTCGCCGACGGACACGCCTCAACATCGACCACGTGGTCCTGTATCCGCATTGCAACGAATCAGCAGGTTATCCCTAAACCCTAAGCCCTAAACCCGAAACCGACATTGCAACGAATCAGCACGTTATGATTTGGACTCTCCAGTTCTGCATGCTTGAAGTCACGCGCATTCCGAAGCATGTTCGTTCAATTGTTTGCCGTGCTGTGGTGATGATGGTGATGATGGTGTTCGTGATCATGACGGTCATGAAGAAGAAGAAGAATATGATGATGATGATGAACAGGAGGTGGAGATGGAGGGGGTGGACGGGGTGGTGGTTGACGATGGTGATTACGGATAAGATGACGATGATGATGATGATGATGATGATGATGATGACTTCTGAAGTTTTCTATGCCATTGCCAGCAACTGCAGTGCTAGCAACACTACACCCCTGAACCCCAACTCCCGACACCCCTCAACCCTTAAACCCTAGTGCCCTAAACCCTCAGCCACTACAGTAGAAGCCAAAAAGTTGGAAACCCCATAGCCTCAATCCTTAAGAGTGATATATAGGGGATTTCAGCACTATTTGGCCTTAACCCGGTTTCCAACTTTAAGGGGTTTACTGTAATCGCAAACAAGGCCCTCAGCCACTAAACCCTAAATCCTTAACCCTAAACCCTAAACCCTAAACTAATCGCAAACAAGGCCCTCAGCCCTACTCAGGAATGGTCGGGCCATTCTTGGAGGCTTCGGCGATGGCGGTGGCGTTTACCACAGCAGCCGCTTGGCAGACCCCAGGTGATCGCACAGCAGGGGGTTTAGGGTTTAGGGTTTAGGGGTTTAGGGTTTAGGGTTTAGGGTTTAGGGTTTAATGACTTTGGGGTTTAGGGCTGAATGGGTTTGGGGGTTTTGGATATAGGGCTGGTAAGTGTCGGCAAGATGTCGGCAATTTAGTTGGCATTGCTGATAAGGTTAGTTGATCTGTTTTCAAGGGTGCTGTTGCAAGCTTCCTTGTCTAATGCTTTCAATTTTCGATAGTAAGTTGAAGTTTGACATCGCGCACATTAACCTACCATATCTTCACCACAGCTCTCATCGTACACGACATACCTAGGTGTTCATGCCTCATTTCATGCACCCTTAGACAAAACCAGGGTCATCCGCCAAAACGGAGCCAGACCTGACCTTTCCTCTCATCTGCTGCTGCTCCTCTTGCTGAACCCTAACCCAAGCCTGTACCCACAGGCCCCATAGTAGTTCTTTTTTGGGATAGAATTCTGAATATGAACCCCAAAAAGGAACTACTATGGGGCCTATGGGGTAATCCCTAATCCCTAAACCCTAAACCCTAAACCCAGCCCGCCAACTCTCGCTGGCGTATCCAGGCTCCGGTCCTGTTCCCGAGACGGTGTCAAACTCGGGGGTCACGATCAAGGTGGGATGTTAGGGCTTCGAGTTTAAGCTCAGGGTTTAGGGTTTAGGGTTTAGGGTGGGCTGTTAGGGCTTCGAGTTTAAGGTTAAGGGTGGGATCTGAAGACTCTTAGGGTTTAGGGTCTGGCGCTTAACGGCGGGATTTCAATACTTCTCTAGGGTTTAGGGCTCAAGGTGGGATTTTAATGCTTTCTAGTGACTCTAGTGTCTAGGGTAGTTAAAGAATACTTGCAAGTATTGCAAGGGGGCTTTAACGCTTCTCAACCGCAAGAATCCTGAGTTGCACCTTTTAAGTCCCAAGGAAGCTAGTCAAGCAAGATGATTGAGGTCTGAAATAGGCACTAAACATATTCGGGAAAATTAAGTAAATAGGTGTTTCACCCATGCGTGTATTAGTGTTTTAGAGGTCTGAAATTGTCTGAAGACTAATTACTTGGCACTATCAGTATGCCCCTATGATCGCCATGTATAACCCTATTTAACGCCTCACGCCTTATTCTACATTGTGGTTTACAGCTTGGCGTTTAGGGTTCAGGGTTTCAAGTTTCGGATGCCAGTGTTTAGGTTCTAGGCCAGGGGTTCGGTTGCAGTTTTTCGGATGAAGAGGTTGTACAATGGCGCAGAGCCGCCGGAGCCCCAACCCTCTAACCAAAGACCACAAACCTTGTTCTGTCCCTAAACCCTAAACCCTAAACCCTAAACCCTAAACCCTAAACCACAAACCTTGTTCTGGCACTTGCTGCAGATCATTGGATCTGTTTTGAACCCTGCGCCACAACCTACAGAAACCACCCAGAAGAGACGGTTCTAAGAAAACAGCAGGCCGTGAAGCAACAACCCATGTGCTTTGTAGGTTTCGAGGTATCAGAGCAGTAGCTTTTACATTTTGGTTGTCAGAGGCGTAGTATAGGTCTGGATAATCGGCACACCCACGGCCACCACGACTGAGACCAGCACGACCACAACGACGACCATGACGACCGTGACGGAGCCACCAGCTGACCACCACAAGGGGACAAAGACCCCAGGAGGCCACCCAGAGACCACCAAAACACCAGCAGGACATGACGCCCAAAATGTTTCCCCCAATCTACTAGCGGAATTCACGCCCCTCTCGATTACAAAATTATCTTTCTACCCCCAATGTCAGAATCCCATCGTGCATACCACACTGCTGGGCGAACTTTGAAAGCCCGTTACAGTCTCTGCACGATCGGCCCCGTGCAGGTTGGTGTAAGTCTTGTACGTATATGTGCACAGGTGAAAGTATCAATGTATTTCTACATGTATATATTAAGATGTGTAGACATATCATGTGTGTATATATATATGCACACATTACCTATTATATATACATATATATATATATCTACACATATGTATGTGTGTATATTTGTGTACGTATATAGAAACCAGAACCCCATTCAGATGATTAAAGCCCCTTTAGTACGCGAGCTTTCCTAGGCCATAACGAGGCCCGTGAGCTTAGATTGAACTTAGGATGTTCGAACGGAGCCCTAAACCCAAAACCCAAAACTCTAAACCTTAAACCCTAAACCCTAAACCCTAAACCCCAAAAGAGTCATTGCACTTAAAAAAACCCTGCAGATCGTGGGCACGGCAGTGATGGGATCTGTCAGCGCCATGGTGAACCGCAAGGTCGCCTTTGGGGCCAGGGCTTTAGGCTTTAGGGTTTTAGGCTTTAGGGTTTAGGGTTTAGGGTTTAGGGTCTGCAGGTTCAGGGGCTTACCCAGAGAGCCCAATACCCCTTAATTTAGGAATATGGCTAATAATTATAAGGGGCTTCATATTATGATTTAGGCTATATTCCTTAATTAAGGGGTATTGGGCTCTCTGGGTAGTTAAGTGGGGAATTGGGCGTTAGAAGGCATCTGGAGTTTGGAGGCTTGGCGCTGTGAGGCTCGGCCTGCCATGAACCTTGAAGTATGAAGCTCGCACGTCCGTAGAGTACGATGCTGTCTCTCCAAACCTACAGACCCTATGGCTCTGATACCCGAAACGGTCGAACCCTAAGCATCTTCAGCATCAGCAGCATGACTGTTGTGACGGCTGCCTTACCAAAGCACCATCATCCCCAGTATTCAACAGAGTATGTTGTTGCTGTCGTGGTTGTGATTATGGTCGTGGCTGTGGCTAGCATGGGTGCTGGCGCTTGTTGCTTGTGCTGGTGCCTGTGGCGGTGGCGACGGTGGTGGTGTGACTATATTACACTATACTGGGAGGTTCATGGGTAGTTATAAGTATGGTTACAAGCCCCCTAATATGTGTTGTAATTATAGTTACCCTACCTATAACCCAATAACTACCCATGAACCTCCAAGTACCTATACCCTTGCCATTCCCATAAGAAACCTCCAGCATGCACGACCACTCAAGAGACAATCCGAAAGCGCAAACCGCTGCTTGGTGTAAGAGGCGCACCCTGCGGAGCTTTTGACCCCAGAGGAGGCTTCCCGGAAGATTTCATTCTTAAGGGTTGAGAGTTTCATAGAAGTCTTTGGGGTTTGAGCAGCTTCAGGAATGTTTTCAGGACCGTCAGGGTTCAGTTCGATTGCTTGCGTTGAGCTGAGGCATCGATGGGTGATGTCCGCTTGCTGGCTTCTATCTCTTTTCTACGACATGTCATGTGAACCATGCACTCCACTATAACATAGTATAGTGAGACCAGATAGACTACCAATGTTAATAAAGTGTATAGTTAGACCCTAAACCTTAAACCCCCCTAAACCCTAAACCCTAAACCGTTTAGGTATACCCGAAACCCCAGCTCCAGCCTTGCCTGATCAGTCTGTCCTGGAGATCGAAGCTTAGGAGACACCAGATGAAACAACAATGGCTGCCAACACCCTAAGGCCTAAATCCGGCTTATCTAAACCCTAAGTATCTAAAGCGAAGTTATCTAAACCCTAATTTTCGAAACCCTAAGTATGTAAACCCCGATTATCTAAATCCGAATTATCCAAACCTACGTGTCCATCCCTTAATTTATCTAGAGCCTAACCATTTGAACCGTAATTGACCAAACCTGAGTCATCTAAAGCCTACTTATCTAAACCCTAATGGTATCACGCTCTGGCATCTGCCACCTGCACCTGAATCCCTTGGCCTTTGTATGACTAATGTTATTAGTATTACTATTTGCTTAGCATTGTGGTTTCTATTGTGAGGTTTATTGTTGTTAGTACTAGGATCATTACTACTAAGTATGCAATAGTACTATGATTACTATCACGGTAGTTCTCTAAATCAGGGTCCCTTTTCAGGTCCCCAGTATAGTACGGCACCCTTATAAAAAGGAGCCTAAAAGGCACTCGAATTTGGAGAACTACCCATAAACGGTAGATGTTCTGACATTTTTCATCTGGCCTTAACCCTAAACCCTAAAGCCCTAAACCCTAAACCCTACAACCCTAAAGCCCTAAACCCAACAACCCTACAACCCTAAAGCCCTAAAACCTATAAACCCTACAACCCTGAAGCCCTAAAACCTTTAAACCCTAAAACCCTAAAGCCCTAAAACCTATAAACCCTAAAACCCTAAAACCCTGAAGCCCTAAACCCTACAACCCTAAAGCCCTAAAACCTAGAAATAAAATTCCGAAACCCATAAACCCTAAAATACTAAAGCCCTTGAAGGCAGCGGCCAAGATGCAAGAGGCTGCAGAGCCCTCCACCACACGGCAGGAGCACCGTGAAAGCCGGCTTCGGGTTGAAGATTAGTGGTTTAGGGTTTTAGGGGTTTAGGGGTTAAGGGCTTCAGGTTTTAAGGATTTAGGGGTTTAGGGGTTTATGGTTTTGCGGTTTTGTCTTAAGGTTTAGGGTATCAGGTCCAATGTGTGCTTCTTCGTTCTTTGAAGGGGGCGTGTCACGGTTCAGGGCTTCTACGTTCCGTGTTTGTGACATGGTGTTATCTCTGCCCATAGGCCCCATAGTAGTTCCTTTTTGGGGGTTCATATTTAGAATCCTATAAGGTAATCCCAAAAGGGAACTGCTATGGGGCCTATGGGTGGTTGGAGTGCAACCAAATTGCGCTCCTTGGCCTAAAGCCTTGAAGCCTACTTGGAGGTTCATGGGTAGTTAGAAGTGGGGTTATAGGGGGTTCCTTTAAGGGTTCTATAGGGTTTAGGGTTTAGGGGTAGTTTTAAGTGGGGTCAGAAGTGCCCTAATATGGGTTATAATTATAGTTACCCTACCTATAACCCCACTTAAAACTGCCCATGAACCTCCAATAGTACCGGGCCTGTTCTACAAGTAGCAAGGGTTTAGGTTGGGTACTGCCCCCCCACTCTGTCACAGTTAGATCGCATTCATAATCTAGTTTTATATGGCCCTTAACATGAACCCTAAATCCTAAACCTTAAAACTCCGAAGCCTTAAACCCTACACCCTAAAGCCAAAACCCTGATACCCTGAACCCTAAATCCTAAAACCCTGACGCCCTAAACCCTAAACCCCAGAAAAGAGAAGAAAGCGTGGGGGCAGCATGCAAGATTTCGGGTTCAGGATTATGTGGGAGAGACGGCCAGGCACTACAGTCCGGTCCTTTGATTCCTTCTAGAAAGCAGCACGATTTTTTCTCAGGCTCCTCAATTTGAGGATAGTTTAGCCCGAAATCCTATGTCCTAGGGCCCTCATTTTACGCCCTAGACACTAAACCCACTCGAGGGCTATGTGCCCAAAGTTCTGACGCCAGGCATTTGACGTGGGGGACTCAAATGGTAGGATTGAAGGTTTCACGGCTTCGGGAGTCACAGGTTTAGGACCCACATAAGTCTTACGTTTAAGAGGCTTGTAAAAAGCCTTCTTAGAGCCTTATAAAAACCTTTTCTCAAAGTCCTCTACCAACCATCAGCCCTAAAGCCTAAAATCCCTAAACCCTTTTCACATCTACAAAACACCCGAAAATCCGAGCAGAGGACATCCGCGAGCAGGTCCTTGGCGATGTCTTTGCTGCTCGCGCTGCCGCTGCCCCCCCGGTACCTCCAGCACTTCAGCAGGCCATCTACTAGGAGGTTCATTGGTGGTTATAAGTATGGTTATAAGTCCCCTAATATGGGCCCTAAACCCTAAACCCTAAACCCCTAAACCCTAAACCCTAAACCCATGGGTTATAACTATAGTTACCCTACTTATAACCCCATTTATAACTACCCATGAACCTCCAAGTAGGAGGATTAGGGTTCAGGGGTTTACCGTAAGGGTCCAAAGGACCCAATAATAATAAGGTACTTTGGTTGCGGATAGTAGTTATCTAGGCTAATATTTGGGAGAGTATATGATTATTAGGTACTTGGACCATTAGTGTTAGGGTTTGGGGGCGATCTAGGGGGTTTCAGAACTCAGAGCATCGGGGTGGAGGTGCTTATCGCTTTGGGGACATCCTTGCTGCATGGAATTAGGAGGTTTTTTTTGTTTCGAGAGAAATGGATACGTCTCGCATTTTCTGAAGCTCCCGTCACGGCCATCTGTTAGGGTTAGGATTCAGGGTTTAGGGTTTGGGCCGTTTTGGAACCAGGACTACAGTCGGCTACAGTTCAGGGTTTAGTCTTTTTAGGATTTGGCTTCTCAGGTTTTGGGCATAAAGTGCCCAGGTGGCTCAACAAGAGGGGCTTATACGGACGTGTGACGTGAAGGTACAACACGGCTACAGTGGCACCACAACGAAGGGATCGTTGTTTCTATTCGATGCCTTGACCAGTATGCATGGACGGCGAAAGGTCATGCAAGGCCCCCGCGACAATGCCAAAGACTCTCGAAGTCTCCCGGTCCTGTGAAGATGTGTGTACCCCCGAAACCCTACAGTAGAAGCCCAAAAGTTGGAAACCCAGTAGCTTCAATCCTTAAGGGTAATGAAAAGGGAATCCCTCCCCTCATTGTCCTTAATCAGGTTTCCACTTTTTTGGGGTTTACGATAAACCCTATACCAAAACCCTAGACCCTAAACCCTAAGCCCTAAACCGCAAAAGCTCCTGGAGCAACCAGGCTCTGCAGGCGCACGCCGCGGCGCAGCAGGCGGCAGCCCAGCCACAGATGCAGGCTCAGGCTGGGTTTAGGGTTTAGGGTTTAGGCTCAGGCTGGGTTTTTGTAAAAGCCACTTGGAGGTTCATGGGTAGTTATAAGTGGGGTCATAAGTAGGGCAACTATAGTTCTAAACCGCATTAGGGGACTTATATCCATACTTATAACTACCCATGAACCTCCAAGCAGGCTTCTTGCACCATGGGATGCGAAAAGATAAATGGTTTAGGGTTTAGGGTGGATAGACGGGTAGATGCGTAAATAGATGGATAGCCCTGTCTACACAATATCCAGTTGAAGATGTTTTCACACTCCCTGCTGTACCTGTCTATGTGCATGTGCCTCTCTCTATATATAAATATGTATATATATATATGTATATATATGTATATATATATATATACACATACATATGGCCTGGGTCGTGCACTACGCAGGCTAAGGGACGGGCTTTTCTGTAAGCCTTGTAATGAGGAGAGTTTGCTTGCTTGGGCTTGGGACGGCTTGGCTTGGTAAGGCAAGCAGCATCAGCTTGGTTTGTGCTTGTCCGGAGTCACATCGAGCAGTGCGCATCATCGGCATCAGATGATGATGCGCTTGTCCGAAGCCAACCCGCGCAGTGCGCATCATCAGCATCAGCTGGTTTGTGCCTGTCCGAAGGCAACCCGGGCAGGGCAACGCGCATCATCAGCATCAGCTGGGTTGTACTTGTACGGAGTCAATTCTGGCGGTACGCATCATCAGTATCAGCTGGTTTGTGCCTGTCCGAAGGCAACGCCGGGCAGTGCGCATCATCAGCATCAGCTGGGTTGGGCTTGCTAGCAGGCAGCCCAGGCAATGCGCATCATCAGCGTCAGCTTGTTCGTGGTAGTGGGCATCATCAGCACTTGTTCAAGGGCACTCCGGGCAATGCACATCATCAGCATCAGCTGGGCCGTGCCTGTGCCTGGGAAGGGCACATCATCAGTATCAGCTGGTTTGTGCTTGCGCGGAGGCAACTCTGGCACTGCATCATCAGTATCAGCTGGTTTGTGCTTGTCCGACGGCAACCCCGGGCTGTGC
>CAJNDV010032541.1:114528-124944 GCA_905221635.1 Symbiodinium sp. CCMP2456 | reverse complement strand
TGTCCGACGGCAACCCCGGGCTGTGCGCATCATCAGCTTCAGCTGGGTTGGGCTTGCTCGCAGGCAGCCCAGGCAATGCGCATCATCAGCGTCAGCTCGTTCGTGCTAGTGGGCATCATCAGCATCAGCTGGGTTTGTGCGCACATCACCAGCATCAGCTGGGGCCGTGCCTGTGCCCGGGAAGGGCACATCATCAGCATGGTTTGTGCTTGCGCTTGTCCGAAGCCAACCCGCGCAGTGCGCATCATCAGCATCAGCTGGTTTGTGCCTGTCCGAAGGCAACCCGGGCAGTGCGCATCATCAGCATCAGCTGGGTTGTACTTGTACGGAGGCAATTCTGGCGGTATGCATCATCAGCATCAGCTGGGTTGGGCTTGCTAGCAGGCAATGCGCATCATCAGCGTCAGCTCGTTCGTGCTTGTGGGCATCATCAGCATCAGCTGGGTTTGTGCTTGTTCAAGGGCACTCCGGGCAATCCACATCATCAGCATCAGCTGGGCCGTGCCTGTGCCCGGGAAGGGCACATCATCAGCATTAGTTGGTTTGTACTTGCGCGGAAGCAATTCTGGCACTGCATCATCAGCATCAGCTGGTTTGTGCTTGTCCGACCGGGCGGTGCGCATCATCAGCATCAGCTGGGTTGTGCGTGTTCAGTCATAGGCCTGTTTAGTGCCTGTGCCACAAGGCTCCATGCAGGAAAGCATGACGCCAATCATAAGACCTTAATTTGACTCCCTTCTGGCTGGCTGTTGTTAGGAAGCCTTAAACCCTAAACCTTAGACCCTAAACCTCAAACTTCCTGGGTTCTACATGGTTCGTGTCAAAGGATGACAGAAGTTTGATTTTGAAAGTCAACGCAAAGAAAGACCCTGACAGGCCAAGCCATAAAGTTCGTATTTTGAATCTAACCGTTAGCCCGGAAACCTGTTGCACAAAAATCAGGAGTAGCTTAATCATTGCGGTCTTCGTTTGACGGGATTCTACCGAAGGGGGGGGATATTAGGGTCCCTGGTTTGTAAAGTCCCGAATACCCGCCCTAAACCTACAACATGGATAATTGAAACGCGCGAACACTAAACCCAAAGCCCTCGATGCGAGGCCGTCCCCGTCGTCCAGGGCGTCCCCGTCTCCGATGCCAAAGCATAGACAGCCACGCCTTGAGTCTGACAACAACTTTCGTCATGACCTGTAAGGGCTTGAACGATTTGTAGAAGTTTTGGAACAGGATATAAGGCTTTATCATCAGCATAACCCTAAACCCTCCACCCCAACATGGGCTTCACAGTCTTGGGGCTTGAGGGGCCAAGGTCAACAGGCTGGGGGCCTTGTTTGTCCAGCCTTCCCTCCAATTGGGGCCCTTTTCTGGTGTCCCCAAAAGAGTACAAATCCCCTAAACCCTAACCCTAAGCCTGATGCACCAAGGATTTCAACAAAAGGGGCCCTAGTAACTTTGGGAATGGACCACTGGATACATTGGCGCCCCTCACTATATGGGTAGTTCTCCAAATTCGGGTTCCTTTTTAGGTACCCAATATAGTACGGCACCCTTATAAAAGGGACCCTAAAGGGGACCCTGATTTAGACAACTGCCCATACTCTGAGAAGCTCTATAGACTTTATAGCCCGGACCTCAGACCTGAGAACCCTTCTACGAGGATTGAGGAACCCTGTTAATCAATTTGTTTTTTCGCATAAGCCCAGAGGGCTTTCTGAAAATGAAGGTGTGGCTTGTATTTCTAGGGTCTAAGTAGCTTGAAGAATTTTACGAAGACGACATAGGTTCATCTCCTCGAACATTGGGATCTCAGATTCGCACGACGGATTGCGGAGGCTTCGAAGCATACAGCCGAGACAGGGTCATCCGATGCTCCTGAAACTCTAGTAGGGGCTTGTGCTAATAAGAACTGGGGTGTATTGTGGCATAAAAAAACTATACAGCGACTGCAGTGTATGAAGTCTCTAGACGAAACAACCCTGCTGAAGCGCAACCCTACCCTGTTCGGCAGATCACAAAAGTCTTAGATCTTCTGCTAAGGCCATGGCCTGATCTGAGTGGGGACTAATTCATCTTTTGATGGCGGCAGACTTGCCAGATGGTGTATGCTAAAGGACTAGGACAGCAGGGAGCGCACCCTAATTTCCCAAAGGACAGTTGCTCGTAGTTAGACGGAAGGAATGTATACAGTCCCTTTTCAACTTTCAGTGCTCTTAGAGAATCCCTGTCCGCGTGGTTGCTCATTTGCCGGGGGGGCGGCATGACAACTCAGCTCCCCCTGACCCTTACATGGGGCGGAATCTCGACACAGCTGTAGTGACTAGAAAGTATAGGATTTGATATCTTGGAGTGGAGTGTGGCAGGGGTACGGATTGATCTCGATCTCTGCCGTAGCAGCCCACCCTACACAAAACCTGATACCCCGATGCCCCGAAACCCAGAAGCCCCTATAAAACCCACTGGAACGCTTTAAAACCCCTGACAGAACCTTTGTAAAGCCCTCATGAGACCTTATAGCACATTTCCAGAACCCTCATAGATGCTCCAGAGAACCCTTGTAGAGACCTTATAGAACAATTGTAGAACCTCTACAGAAGAAACCCCCTATAGAAGGAAGACTTCTAGAACCCTGGGAGAATCTGATTCGAGACATATTCTAGAATCCTCACAGAACCCTTCTAGAACCCTTATGCAATCGTCATACATTTTGGAAGCCTGATAGAACCCCTGTAGAGACATATTCAAGAAGCCTCACTATAAAGCGTAGCCTGGCATGTACAGATTGCTGCTGCTCGTCGGAGCTTTGCTGGGTCAAGGAAGAATTTCTTTGGTCTTTTGATGAGGGCTTGTAAGAGCTTACGGTCCAGGGTTTAGGGTTTAGGGTTTAGGGTTTAGGGTTTAGGGTCCAGGGCTTAGGATTTTAGGGTGTAGGGTTTAGGTTTAAAGGCTTTTGGTAGAGATCGACTCAGGGTCAGGTTTGGGGCATAGGCGGCTCAGGCTATGATAGGGTTTACTGCGATTTACGGCTGGGCGTTGGAGTAATGTAGGGGTCTTATAATAATTAGAATAGGGTTTTGGGGGGTTCCTCATAAATTATGACTCATACATTATAGCTATAGGCCCCTATATTATTTTCTTGATTTAGGGCTGGTGGGTTCGGCTGCAGGGCTTTCGGAATACCGGGCTTCAAGCGCAGGGCCCTGCTGTGGAAGATTTTCCTCCTTGGACCAAAATGTCAAGAGCTTCGGACAAGCACAAGTCTTGATCATTATTTGACTTACCTCCCCTTAAAGACAGGAGGTGCTTCCGTGAGGTTCAGCCTGCGATTCTTGGCCGTTTTAGCTTGCGTAGAGAAGCCTCCTAAACCCTAAACCCTAAACCCTAAACGCAGAGGACCTGGCGGAGGCGAGGTGTGCCGAAGCTGCCATGCAGATCGCGATCTACAGCGCGAGAGCTGTGGCAAAAGAGTGAGCTTCAAGTATTCAGGGAGTTCTTGGAGGATCATGGGTAGTTATAAGTATGGTTATAAGTCCCCTAATATGGGTTATAAATATACTTACCCTACTTATAACCCCATTTATAACTACACATGAACCTCCAAGTATTCAGGGAGTTTAAATGCTTGAGCCTAAAACTGCTTTTTACAGAGGCCTTGTATCCCTCAACAGCGGTATTTGAAGCCGAAAAGAGGGTAGTCAGTGATCTAGGTGTGGGTCTGCAGGCTTTCAGGACTAGACTCATGTGCAAGCTTGGCGTGGAAACGTGACAAAAACCCTTCTAGCAACAGAGATGGTGATAGCTACCGGCATATGTGATGGTATCGTTAAACGTTGACATCTGGCAATACTGCTGATGAACATAATCCGGCATTACCTCAAACACCCAAACCTCTTGAAATCGTGACTTATTCCTCAATGGATAAACCCCACACCTACTTGGAGGTTCATGGGTAGTTACAAGTATGGTTATAAGTCCCCTAATATGGGTTATAAGTATAGTTACCCTACATATAACCCCATTTATAACTACCCCTGAACCTCCAAGTATAACCTAACCCTAAGGCTCCGTGTGCCCCTATAGTATATACTTAGGCCTTAAAGTACCTATATAGGAACCCCTTTAGGGCCTATGAATCTTCTATAAAGGTACATGGAGCCTTTGGGTAAACTCTACACATGGAGGTTTCCTAAAATAGAGGACCTTAATATAGTACCCTAAATAATAGGATCCTTATTATAAGGACCCCAAAATAAGGTACCCTAATTTTCTGAAAGTCCCACATCGTGCTTTGGGAGGTTGCACTCTGAGTTGCAGCCGGCAGGATTCCAGGATTGTTCAAGCTGAAGGGCTGAGTAGGTAGCGGTTAAGGGTTAGGGTTTAGGGTTTAGGGTTTAGGGTTTAGGGTTTAGGGTCCTTTAACCTTTTTGGGGGTTTAAGGGTTTCTAGTTTCACATCATTTTCATATAATCCTACCATGCCATAGCTGAACAGGTTAACCTTTCTTTGGCTAGGGCACTCAGCTCCTAAGTACGTACTAGAGTTTTTGCCAGGATACCGTATTTGATACATACAGAAAAATAACTTATAAACCGCACCAGCAAAGCATCCATTTGGTTAGGATCCCCGATGGAACGAGCCTTTTGAATACACACCATGTTTGGACTTAAGAGGTAAGCTCAGGTGCTACTGGGAGGTTCATGGGTAGTTGTAAGTATGGTTATAAGTCCCCTAATATGGATTATAAGTATAGTTGCCCTACATATAACCCCATTTATAACTACCCCTGAACCTCCAAGTATGGCCTTTGCAAGAGTGTGCCTACGTCCACCACCGGCTCAAAGTCTACGTCTCACCTCCCCGGAAAGAAGCAAAAAGTGCTTCAAAGGGGGTCTTGGCAGTTGTGAAAGGGGCTGACCCAAACAGAGATCCTAGCACACTTGTCGAGACATGTCGATCACGGGCTTCGTCAGCTTTCAAGTAGTGTATGTCGCTACAGCAGCTGTTTTCGAAGTTGGATTTTATCAGGCTTCGGGGCTGTGGACGTAGATTTCTGGTTCCACGAGGCTTTGGGGAGTGAGTGCATCGGGCCAAAAACCAAGTGCCGGAAAAGTTTCCATCCGAATAGAGCTGCTCCTGCATTGTGCATTGTTGGCGCGATGAGTGTTGCCAGGGGCCCAGCACAGAAAGTCTCAGTGTTGGAGCTTGAAGCTCGAATATAGGGCGACTTAGTCGTTTGTTTTAGGGCGTTTAGGGCTTTAGGGTTTAGGGCTTTAGGGTTTAGGGCTTTGCGGAATACTCTAGCATAATTACTGTAGTTACCATAATCAGGAACCCTAAAACAGAATTTGGGCCCCTATCGTGCTTGGTCTGTAGTCTTCAGCCCTCCGTCCAAGAGTCGTTACAGCTCGTCAGGATCGCCAGGGACTTAATCCACGATCTCGCTTTGGGGCCCAGTATACGTACTACATTTATAATAAGGAACTCCCACAATGCTATAGGCAATAATTCCGATGCACGTAGACGGCATTTGAACAGGGGTCCCAGAAACAATGCAAAAACAAAGCATCGCATCTCATTCGCCGTAAAGTTGGGCTCTTAGAGTCAGAATATTGGATGCCGGGGTTGAGCTGCTTTTTGGGGCGGCTGTTTGGTTGCAACCACTCTAACGGATTCGACCCTCCCTCCCAAGTCCGCACGTCTGATAATGTATGAACCTGATTAAGAAACCCTGGCCCTATAACGCGCCCCTACCCTGAAGCATCAGATTTCACCTTAGGTCGAGGGATGCGATCTCCCTGCCGGGGCAGCTGGTGGGGAGGAGCTGCGGTCGCCCCTTTCGTGTTGCGTGTTGCGGGAGGTCCTTCGACCCTAAACCCTAAACCCCCAAACCCCTAAACCCGAAGACCCGAAGCCCCGAACCCTAAACAGCACACCCCTAAACCCTAAGACCCGAAGCCCTGAACCCTAAAACCTAAACCCTGAAATCCTGGATTAGGGTTCCCGAAGCCTTGAAATCCTCTAAGACCTGAACCCTCGGGTGACGCTACTTGGAGGTTCATGGGTAGTTATAAGTGGGGTTTATGGGGTTCCTTTAAGGCTTTAAGGGTTCCTTTAAAGGCTTCTATAGGGTTGAGGGTTTAGGGTTCATGGGTAGTTATAAGTGGGGTTATAAGTTCCCTAGTATGGGTTAGAAATAGTTACCTTACTTATAACCCCCACTGAGAACTACCCATGAACCTCCAAGTAGG
The DNA here is from genome assembly GCA_905221635.1 of Symbiodinium sp. CCMP2456. Lineage (NCBI taxonomy): Eukaryota > Dinophyceae > Suessiales > Symbiodiniaceae > Symbiodinium > Symbiodinium sp. CCMP2456. The sequence continues at coordinate 118,701 of CAJNDV010032541.1, read as the reverse complement.
TCCCTAAACACTAGCCCGGAACACCATTACATGGTCCTTGTTGGCTCCAATCTTACATGTTTGATATAATAAAAAACCCAATAAAGATTAAAAATGATCAACGTTAATATAGCCCCAACAGGGGAATGAAATGAGCGCTTAGGCTTTGGGGTTTACGGTTCCGTGTTTTGGCGAGTCCCAAGCAAATCTACCCTTGCATGATCAGGCACCCTCAACACCCGAAAGCTCTTGTTGCGAGATGCCCTGATGTGCTGATTGAAACCTGACGTGCCGCCCAAGCATAATGAGCATAATTAGTCCTTCAAGCAGGGCACGTGAACCGAAGTCTATCCATCATGAATCATTAGCATGCGTATCCATGTTTGTGGTCATTGTCGCCGGTATTGTTGCGTTCTTTGTCGCTACCATATTCCCACGCTGTAGCAGTATTACATACTGCATTATGCTATAATAATAGACTACAATATGCCATATACAACACTACACTATCTGGTATACACTGTAAAAATAGTATAGCATACTATACTGTATTAAGACGGTATTCGAAGCCCAAGAACTGGTAAGTCCTTGGAGCACCATGCATAGGGTTTAGGTTTAAGGGTTTAGGGCCAGGACTTCCAGTATTGCAGTCAGAGTTTGAGCACTTGGGGGCTTTGAAGTTCGTGTTGATGCATTATAGTCTATTTTGGTATACTTTAGGATGTAATAGTATATACTATAAAAAATAGTTACTATAGTATGTGCGGTTTAGGTTTGGGGTTGGTGTTGAAGGTTCAGGGTTCAGGGCAAGACCCGTTTGACGTGAATTGCGGGCAGAGGGCTCAATCTCCAACTCGTAAAACAAAGTACATCCCCAGCTCGAACGAACACGAAGTCCAAACCAAAGCGACTTCACCTAAACCCTGAACCGAAGATAACTTCGGACGGTGTAGGGTTTAGGTTTACTTAGCCTTAATCCCAATCCAGCTCCCTGCAGTCGCTCGCCCTGCACCCCGAAGACTAAGCTTCTAATGATTCTGATGTCCTACTTGGAGGTTCATGGGTAGCTAGAAATGGGGTTATAAGTAGGGTAACTATAGTTCTAACCCATATTAGGGGACTTATAACCATACTTATAACTACCCATGAACCTCCAAGTAATGTCCTAGACCCTACAGCTTAAGCCAGGCCCTGCACCGTCAAAAACCCGAGGTCCTCAAAAGAGTGCGGGTTCGGGCGTGTTTATGGCAGCCTCAGGCGAGACTCAAAGGGCTTTAAGCACTAGGTCACCAGGGGCTTTAGTGTTTAGGCTTCAAGGTTTTAAGGGTTTAAGGGTTTGGGTTTAAGGGTTTAAGGGTTTAGGTTTTGTAACCGTGCCCCAGTGGATATCCCAGGAGCACTTTCTCATGTCCACCGGCTTGTCAAGGCCTAAGAGGGCCTTGGAAGCGTTGAACCCTACTTGGAGGTTCTTGGGTAGTTACAAATGAGGTGATAAGTAGGGTGACTATAATTCAGGGCCCTTAACCTGCAAAGGGTTGGGCATCAGTGCTCTTCTGGCTCATAGGGTTTGGAGCTTGGGCGCCGAATCGCTTGGGTAAGCTCATTCATCAGCGCCATGTAGCCTGCTGAACATGGGTAAGTCTGTTTTGGAAGGGCGGCATGTAATTGCCCGAGAAAGAGATATATAGTTGCCATCTACGTACGCATGTGCATCAATGTAAAATCAGTAAAGTCGACTGTTAATACACTGTCGAACTTGACTGATGGCAGTGCGGTAGTTTGGCTGTATCTTTGGCTGTCCTCCTCTTGTGTGCCTTAGCTGGTGTGCTGCCACGCGCTGCACACACAGCACCACCGTCATTCAAGGCATATACGTCGTGGCTGTTACATGTGCATGTCTGCTTGCACATGATGACCGCGATTACCAATGACCATGGAGGCCATGGCGTTCATAGTGACTGGGGAGGTTTACGGTTTAGGATTGGTGTTCCTTTTGTGCCTCATCATCGACATGAGCGTGCACGATCTTCCCGGATGTTGGAGTCGTCGGTAGTTGCTGTTGTGACTGCCTGCATGCCTGCCTGCCTGATGGACTGACTGGATGACTGACTGCTGCAGCTGGTTTGGGGTCTGGGATGTCGCGCTTAGGGCGCGGAGCCCGCGGATTAGTGTTGGGCTGCACCTTGTGAAAACTCGCATGTACTTTATGGCACTGCTTCTAGAAACCTCGGAAGTCAGTTTCAAGCGAACCTGGTCCGGCCTGAACTCTGACTGTAGAGGCTGGACTAGAAATTGATATACGTTATCCGATCATTATCCCTGCTGTCTTGTCTTATGACTAGTACGAAGATGCACCGAAACCCCGCCAGCATAGATCGCAAGTTCTCACAGCAGTCTAGGTCGCCATCTTCGCTGCTGACACAGCTTCAGGCTTGTTTCTTCTCTGCAACAGATAATTAGGTCGTGTAGTTGTCGGCGTCGGGTCCTGCAGCATGCCACTCGGAGTCGCAGACTGCTGAACCCTAAACCCTAAACCCCTAAACCCTAAACCCTAAACTGCAAATATGGGGAAGGCGCTCATTGCCATCGCAACCAACAGTCATGGAGGGTTTAGGGTTTACAGTTATGGAGATGAAAGATGTCAGGAGCAATTCTTGAAAAGGCCATGTAATCATGTAGCTGGAGTGTCGTACGGGAACTCTTCAAGGCACATCACTGGTGGTTGCAGCTGATAGTTGTAGAAAGCATAGCCAAAAAAACCCAAATAATTCCGAACTTAGTTTTTTTAATTCCTAAACTGGCCCTAGACCCTTAAACTGGCTCTAGACCCTAAACCCTAAACCCAAGCCGAAAGCCCAGAACCACAAGCTCTAGCACCTCACATCCGAACTCCGAAAGTTCTGTGCAGCTTCTCGAGTTTTAGGGTTCAGGGTTAAGGGTTTCGGGTTTAGGATTAAGGGTTTGGGGTTTAGGGTTTGAGGATTAAGAGTTTGTGGCTTCGGGTTCAGGGCTAAGGGTTACCTAAACCAGACCCAGTCTTTTCAATTAATTATCTTCCATCCTGATGTTAGCCATGAAGTCAAGGAAGTTTCTGTTTAGGGTTTAGGGCTTCACATACAAACTGGCAGCAGGAGAGTAAGATGGGTTCAACGTTTAGGATCACGAAAGGTTCTTGGTCTCAGGGTGTCAACTTCCCTGCTGCGGGTGCATCGTGGGAGCCGCGAATAGCAGGAAATCGAAAGGTTCTTGGTCTCAGGGTGTCAACTTCCCTGCTGCGGGTGCATCGTGGGAGCCGCGAATAGCAGGAAATTTCACCCACACCCCGACGAGTAGAACGCAAAAAGTCCACTCCCCTCAATCCAAACGTTCTTGTACCACCCATTATGGAGGCCCCGATGAGTATAGCATGCCCCACGATGTCCGTTTATTGCGACAAGCATATGCAAAGCCACTGGCAAGCGACGCTTACATGTAGGTTCCAAGGTAGTCGCATGCATGGTCATTCTTAAGCCGCCATCGACTAAACCCGATGCCTGAACCGTCGGTTCAATTCCGTAAACCCGAAGCCCCTAAACCCTAAACCCGAAACCCTAAGCCTTAACAAATCGATCTCCTAAGCCTGAAGCCTCGGGCCTAACATGTTCTCAACTCCTTTTGCTCGAAGCCTTCCATGTGGAATCCCGGCGCCTTGTGCACAGGTACCTAAACCCTAAACCCCTAAACCCTAAATCCTTAGAGGAGATAACAGAGCCTAAACCCTAAACCCTTACGTAAATCCCTAAACCCTAAATCCTTAGAGGAGATAACACAGCCTAAACCCTAAACCCCTAAACCCCTAAACCCTAAATCCATAGAGGAGATAACAGAGCCTAGAGAACCCCAGGCCACCTCCACAGAGCCTAGAGAACCCCAAACTGCAGTTCTCAAAAATGAGCTTTGAAAGGGGCCCTCATACCTTGGTCCTTGTTGGCAACAATTTTACATTTTTGTTGTGATAAAGCTCAATAAGGATTAAAAATGATCATATTCATATGGGGGCTGTCCTAAAACCGCTCTCTGTAAGTTTATACAAACCTCAAATCGAATATATAAAAGTATGCAAAACCCTCGCGCGCGAAAGGTACGCGAAAGCGGCGCGGAAGAGATGCGAAAGGGAATTGCCTAACTAGTGAGGGCATGCATGTTTCGGTGCAG
>CAJNDV010032541.1:93531-108941 GCA_905221635.1 Symbiodinium sp. CCMP2456 | reverse complement strand
TATAATTAGAGTATAATGGACCCCAAAGCCCTACTCTAATTGTTAAGGCCCCTACATTACATCGGAGGGGGCGAATTTACGAGTTTCGGGGTGTTCAAGCCCCATAGGCACTCGGACGCCCCAGGATTTGCACCGGAGCAGTTCCGGAAATTTGGTGACCCTGATATGTCGGATCGTTTTACAAGGACTCCCTTTTTGAGCAGCTAAAGGTACAGTTTTAAAGAGCCCTCATACTTGTAACACCACCATAAAGACCGAAGAAAGACCTTGTCGTGACCTATGTACACACTTGTACAACCTTTGTACAAACCTGATAATGGCTTCAAAAACCTTGGAGCCCACAAACCTTTACCATTTCCTGCGAAAGCACCCTTACTCCAAAACCTCAACCTTAAAATCCCAGACGCTAAAACCCTAATCCCTAAAAACCTTAAGCCTTAAGCCCTCAACTCCAATCCTAAAAGCCCTAAACCCTGAACCCTCAACCACAACTCAAACCCAAAACCACCCTAAACCCTAAAAGCCCACGGCCCTAAACCCTAAACCTTAAACCCCTTTGATGGAAAGAGGAGAAGTTGCGTATGGCGGAGCAAGCAGCCGAGGCTGATGCCGTCACTCGGCAAAGGGTTTATGGGGTTTTGTGGATTTGGGTTTAGGATTTACCTTAAGAACCCAAAACCTACTTTTTTGTAGGGTCCCTATAAATCCCATAGTATGGTTTATAATAAGATCCTACAAAAAAGTGGTTTTGGGTTTTTAAGGTAGGGGCTCAGGGTTTAGCTTCGCTCAGGTAACACAGTGGTTTAGGGCTGGTGCTTGGGGTTTAGGCGTCTGGATGTCGGGATCTTCGACGCATTTTAGGTTTTATGCTCTGACCAAGAGGCGTGATCCCAGCAGAGATTCAAGAGAAGCTGTCGTGGCATTGTATCTTATTTGGTTATCTAACCCCTCGAAGTTGTTGGGTCTTCTCGCAGCGCTCTCCAACTTATAAGCCTAGTTATAGCCCACTTACGACCTCCCCTTATCCTTCAAGTAATCCCTCAACCGTTACAGAACCCTTGTAGAACCCTAATAAAGCCCTTATAGAACCCTTCTAAAGCCCTCATAGAACCCTTATAGCACCCTTATAGAACCCTTATACAGCCCTGCTTACTAAAGATTCCGATCCTTTGGGGATGCTGAGCTTTTCGAGCTGCGTATATCGGTTTAGGGTTTAGGGTTTAGGGTTTAGGGTTTAGGGTTTAGGGTTGGGGGTCCTGCGCTTGCCCTGTGATGGGCTCGAGAGCACAACGTGGGGACCTTGGGTGCCTTGGGTTTAGGGTTTAGGGCAAGTTTAGGGGTGTTTAGGAGTTTGGGGGAGAAAAACCTTGGGTTTAGAGTTTAGAGGTTAGGCCATCATACTTCGACCAGATTTTTGGGGGTTTTCTCCACTGTGACTTAACCCCTAAACAACACACCCCAGAACCCTACCCGTCAGAGTGTTGTTGATGTTTGTCCGGGACATGCAGCTCAGCCCCAAGCTCTAAAGCTCAGGTGGTGCCTTATCGTGGAGCTCTGCAGAGTGCAGCCCAAAGCAATCGAGAATGTAGATAGGTTTTAGGGTTTAGGGTAGATACCTCTGTGCAGAAAGTCACTGCGCCTCCCTACTCCCTGAAACTCTACATTCCTAAACCCCAAACACCTAGACCCTAAACGCCTAAAGCCCTAAACCCTAAAACCCTAAAGTCCCAGACCCCAAAGCAGAACCTCAACCCCGAACCCTGGAAACTTGATCTGCGGCCTGCAGCATTTGTGGCTGGAATTTGCGTTTCCGCATGCGCAGGAACTAGGCCGGCTGTTCCCTTGTAACCGGATCTTGCACAGAGCTATGGGCAGCGTTTCGAACCAGGATCCGCTGATAATTGCCTGTAGTACGCCTTACGCTTCCTGAATAGAATCACACTCTAACTTAAGTCATATACCCTAAACCCTAAACCCTAAACCCTAAACCCTTATACACCCTCTTGGAAACTTTAAGGCCTCCGTATTATGGCTTTCAGGCTTTTCGGCTTCAGGGTGTTTATAAGGGTCTTGAGATTCAGAGTTCCCGAAGGGTTCTAGAATTATACAACGTTCTGTCAGGGCTTGGGGCTTTACGACCTAAACCCTAAACCCTAAACCCTAAACCCTAAACCCTAAACCCTAAAGATTTCGGGCTTCTGTTCGCTTTCGGGGTTTGTAGCTCAGGGTTCTCAGATATAGGACGTTAGGGGCTTCAAGCCTCTAGGGTTTGTGGTTTAGGGTTTAGGGTTTAGGGTTTAGGGTTTAGGGTTTAGGGTTTAGGGTTTAGGGTGGGCAAAAGGATTTCAGGGGGTTTAGGGCTTCTGACCCCTGCAGGGAGCCAGAAAGAAACCCTTACAGTACCCTTACAGGAACCCTTTACGGATTTCCGGGGTTCCCCGAGCCGGTTGCATTCAGGCGAGCTTGCTTGAGCTACTCAGCGCGAGCCCGAAACAAAGGCAAACTCGGGGTAAAGGGTTCAGGGCATAGAAATGGCCTGAACCTGAACCTCAATTCCACAGAACTGACTATTTACTACTGTTGATGATATAAATCCTGCATTACCCATAATCAGAAATATACCATAATTCCCGTAGTTTGGGGTCCTTAAGGTAATGCAGGATTTATATCATCAACAGTAGGTACATGACCCTCAGAAACAGACGATGCCAAATAGGTCGGTTCTCTCGGGCTCAGGCAACTATGAGAGAGAAAGAGAGGGAGAGTCAAGCAGGTTTAGGAAGTTTACTGTCTGGTGCTTAGCAGGGAATGGGGGAATGGGTTATAAGGACTACTATAAGGGACCTTAAGGGACTATCATTGGGATCCATTCCCCCATTCCCTACTAAGCACCAGACAGTTTAGGGTTTAGGGTCAGAATCCCGTACTGTAACCCCTTAGGGTCTTGGGTTTTTGGGTTTATTCCATATCATATTCCATGCAGTAGCCGTGCGAGCCGTTCTGGTGTTCGCTTGATGCTCCTTGCTTTTATTGGTTAGAGACATCCCTAAAGCCAAAACCCTAAACCCTAAACTCCAACCCTAAACCCTAAACTCCTAAACCCTAAAGCCCTGAACCCTAAATCCTAAAACGCTAAACCCTAAAGACTCCGCGCCGCGCAGCACTGGGGTCGGCAAGCTCCTAGCCATTGCCTTCAGTGCAACGTCGAAAAGTGGACTAGATGGCAAGGGTGTAGGGTTTGGGGTTTAGGGTGTAGGGTTTAGGGTTTAGGGTGCGGGGAAGGCGCGCTTTGCTGTAATGACGGCAATCTCCAGCGAGGAATCACCGCAATCTACAAAGTGCCATGTACTCTGTACTCAAGCCAAGTGCTATATACTGAGTCCTGTATACTTTAGACTCGGTACCATACTCGATATTTCACTCTTCGCTCTACTCCATTCTGCTCACCTTGCGCATTCTACATGTTGCACTATATACGATACCATGCGCTATACGACACACTGTACGGTATGTCTAGTCTGTTACTATGCGTATACGGTACTGTATACGTTACACTATAGTGCAATATATGAAAGACAGACAGTCGAAAGATGAGTACGTACAGTAAAGTAGTGCGGTGCGAACTGTTACGTTTATGTAAAATTGTAAAATAGATCAATATAACATAGCGTGATACAGCATAATAAAATGTTTTCTGTCAGTTCCAATATAGTAGGATATGTTATACAACATATCACAACATAGCACAGTAAACACTATAATGTACATAAAGTAAATGTACATTCTATGTCAGTCTCACCAAATATTATGCATCATGATATATAGCAGAATAGATTGTAGCACTGTGTAATATCATTTGTTGTACAGTGAGAGCCCTGTCTAAGAACCCCATCCCGCGAGAGTAGCCTACCCTAAGGTTCCCATGTTCCATTACCTCTGGTTTTGCCGGCTGAGTAAAAAGTTCTCAACTGCGTTCTTAACTGGACGCAGCGTGTACCTTGAGCCAACATGGCCGCGGTATCTTCTCTTACCTACCCGGCCCGGCTCCTGCTTTGCCCAGCCATGCAGAAGCTGGCATTCTCCATTTCGCAGTTAGTGTCTGAGACTTAATCGGTTTTGGCCTTGCCCACCCCTGCACCCAACCTCACCCCCACCCCAGCCTAGCTGCTCATCCTCATACATGAATTGGCCACCAACCGCCACAATGACAACGTTATCCGGCTAAGGTTCTTATTTCTTGTGTGTTCATAACAAGCCGAGCCACAACGAAACTGCTTCCACCCAACAAAATTGAACCTGATCCCGGCAGCTAGGGTACCCTTAGGTTCTTAATTTTGAAGCAACCTGAATCTTGTGAATCCCGCCGGGGGTAGGGGCTAAGGTTCTTGAACAGTGGGTTCTTCTACCGGACGTTCACTGCAATCTAACGTAATATGTAGTTTAAAGCACACATAACCCGTTGTGTATGTATGTGTATTTCATATTCGGCTAGTAAACATGTAATATGTAATTCCTAATACGTGTCATGTGATATGCAGTATGTCAGTTCAAGTACATACACTACAGTATTAAAGCAATCATAGCATCAGTCAGACCATATCATGGCATATCACATCATAACATATCAGACACATGGTATCATACCATAGAGCAGAGTAGAATACGATTCAGTAAAACACATTACAAAATATCAAAGCATGCTTAAGACCAAGTTTGTAAACATGCTCAAAGTTAATTTCTCACAATGCCATGCACTACGTACAATATAAGCTAGTTGACAGTAAACTGTAATATCGAATAGGACAGTGCTATATAACACGCTATAGTTTCATGAAAGTATTATAACATGTTATAAGCTGTTATATTGTGAAAGATGATATTTCATGATATGGTGTGATTTGGTATGACATGATATGGATTGGTACATTCTGGCCCGATAGAGTGCAATGCAGTGCTATGTAATGTAATGTACACAATGCGATAAATTGTCATGTCATATTCAAGGAACACCGCAAATTCTCAAATCCTAAACTCTAAGCCGTGGAAGGACTCTTGTCTCCTTACACGTGGAGCATCGGCCACGGTCACGCGCATCGAGGACGAGGCGGTGGGAAGCGCCACTCGATGTTGGGTTTAGAGTTTAGTGTTCAGGTGCAGGGTTTAGGGTTACTGGTTTAGTTGCGTATGGCTTGTTGCAGCCGTTTTCAAAGGTTCTGTAGGCTGCTCAATGAAGCTCGTAATTGCGGGGCATTGCCGGAGAGGGAGTGCAAAGGAGTCGAACGTTCAGCTTTTGGGTTTCTTCAGGGTTCGGGAATTTCAGATATGAAATCATTGAGTCTGGAATTGTTCACGACATGAAATTGAAATCATTGCGTATGGATTTTTGGCCTTGTTGACGAACATGTTTCTGCGGCAGTTGGTCAAACTCACATGAGACCATTACGTCAGTTACCTGATGAAAGTTTTAAAATCTTAAGTTTCAACCCCAGTTTATGAACTTGACCCTAAACCCTAAACCCTAAACCCTAAACCCCTAATTTCCAGTAATCTTGCTTCAGTCTTCGCTGGGTGGATCCCCAACAACCGATTGAAACTCAGCGAATACCGAGAAATCGCGCTGTGAAGAAACAGTATAGGGTTTGGGTTTAGGGTTTAGGGTTTAGGGTTTAGGGTGGTCGTGAATTAAGTAAACTGTAAGTACAATGAGTACCCCGACGAAGGACGAGTATTGGGAAAACCCGAAATCCTTAACCGTGCAACCTGAACCCTATTTACACAAGACCCTTTGCATCTCAAGAGCCTGCTGAACACTGCCTTACAAGTCCACAAAAACCTGAGCCCCAAACGGGTTTAGGGCAGTTTAGGGTTCGGGGCTTGCCCTAAACCCTAAACCCTAGGCCCTAAACCCTAAGCCCTAAACCCTAAACCCTAAACCCCTAAACCCCTAAGCCGCCTAAGCCGCCTAAGCCCTGAATAAATGCGCAAAGAGCTCCAAATCTCGATTGCCGACTGCAGGATGAAGAGCATCGTCGTCGACAGCGGATGCTCTACATCCAAGCTCTAGGCGGAGCCTAGGGTTTAGGGTTTAGGGTTTAGGGTTTAGGGTTCTTGGAGGGTTCCTGGGTAGTTGTGGGAGTTTCCGAAAATAAGGGGTACCTTATTTGGGGGGTCCTTACAATAAGGATCCTACTATTTAGGGTGCTATATTAGGGTCCCCTATTTTCGGAAACCCCCTTATATGTATGGCTATTCTTGGGGTTTAGGCTTTAGGGTTTATATTATAAGTCTCCTAATATGGGTTCTAAGTATAGTTCCCTACTTAAAACTGTATTTAAGACGTCCCCTAGTATGAGTTATAAGTAAAGTCACCCTACTTATAACTTTATTTAAAGCGGCCCATGGACCTCCAAGCAGGGCCGTGGCTGGAGTGGTCTTTTCGCCGGGTTTCGGGCGGTACGTTTGTCCGAGTCCGGAAGATAAATATGGGGGGGGGGGTGCTGAAGAATCACACGGTTTAGGGTTTGTGTTTTGGGTGTAGGGTTTAGCACCTCTATTGTCTTTGGGGTTCGTGATTATAATTCTAGTAGAATATACCCCGAAACCCTATTCTCATTATTAAGGCCCCTATATTAATCTTAGCCTTTCAAAAAAACCCTAAACCCTAAGCCCCAAGCCCTAAACCCTAAACTTCCTATACCCTAAGCCCCTACCCTAAACCCTAAACCCTAAACCCGAAACCCTAAACCCCATACCCTAAACCCTATACCCCTAAACCCCAAACCTCTAAGCCCTAAGCCCCATACCTCTAAGCCAAGCACTGCTGTCAGGACTTGAGCCGCCGATGTTCCGGCCCAGCCAGGTCTGGGAGGCGAGTTTTTGGATAGGTCTCTAAACCGAGATAGGGTTTAGGGCTTAGGGTTTAGGGCTAAGGGTTTAGGGCTTATAGGGTTTAGGGTTTAGGGGTTTAGGGCTTTGGGTTTAGGGTTTAGGCTTTAGGGTTTAGGGTTTTGGGTTTATTTTGGGTAGTTCTCTAATTTTGAGCCCCTTTTCGGTCCCCAATATATTATGAACCTAGTCTAGGATTTAGGGTTTAGGGTTTAGGGCTAAGGGTTTAGGGTTTATAGGGTTTAGGGTCTAGGGTTTAGGGTTTAGGGTTTATTTTGGGTAGTTCTCTAAATTGGAGCCCCTTTTAGGTCCCCAATATATTATGAACTTAGTCTAGGATTTAGAGTTTAGGGTCTAGGGTTTAGGGTTTAGTGTTTAGAGTCTAGGGTTTAGGGCACCTGGCGACTTGGGTAGTTCTCTAAACTAGAGCCCTTTTTAGGGCCCCAGTATACTACGGCACCCTAATAAAAAGGACCCCCAAAGGGACCCAAGTTTAGAAAACTACCCTTTTTATGGGTTGAGGCGTTAGCGCATAATTGAAACCCTTAGGGTTTAGGGTGTAAGGCTTAGAGTTTAGGGCTTAGGGTTTAGGTTGAGGCTTGAGCGAATTATTGAAACCCTTTGGGTTTAGGGTGGAGGGTTTAGGGTTTAGGGCTGAGGCTTTAGCGAATTATTGAAACCCTTCAGGGCTTAGGGTTTAGGGGTTTAGGGTTCAGGGAGGAGTCTTTCCTAGTTTCCGAATACACAACCTTTAAACTTTTTGGGCCCTTATAAAACTGAAAGTTTAACATTTCATTTCCCTGGCTGATTAGGGAAGTAAGCTCTAGCGAATCATTGAAACTTAATGTGATTGAACACATTCGATGGCACTGCCAAACTCGAAACCCTAAACCCTATAGGATCCGTGGGGTTTAGGGTTTCTCGGTTGTTTTGTGGGCCCTTGGGTTTCACTTTGAGGTGTAGGGCATCCGGCTTAAGCTTTCGAAGCTGTGATGTTTAAGGGTCGGACTAGATAGCAATGTGTCCCTTGTAGTGTTTATGTAACCACTTAACCATAGTATATGATTCCGCGATGGGTTCTCCGATGTCAGGGGTGTCTGCGGCATGATACTGTTGTGGCTCCTTGTTGGCGTGCGGCGCATCCAGAACTGCGACGCTTACGGTGGCTTACAAGCAGGGCAAGTTCCAGCTTTTGGGGCTGTCGACGTGTCCTCTGTTTCAAGCCCTACTCGTACCTCTCGATCCTAACCGTCAAAGCAGGTTAAACCAAGAATGAACCAGAATGGAGACGGTACTGATCTATACCTGGCTTAGAGGCTTGTCCAAAGCCCTGAACAGCCACCCCCCAGGGCCCCCCCCCTCCCCCGGCCCGCAACTTTTGCAGGGCCGGGGAGGGGGAGGGGGGGGGGGGGGGNNGGGGGGGGGGGGGGGGGGGGTATCCTGGAGTGTTGTCATTCTTCTTGTGGGGTCCAGATTGCAAACAGGGGTTACGGCACTTACACCCGAAAAATCCCAACCCCCTTTCCACTCGCAGGCAGATCCCAAATAGCGCAGGGTCTGTTCTCTTAGGGCCCAACGGCCTAGAAGGTGGGGTGAAGGTAGGTAATATAGGAGCCTAAATAATTGCCTATACTATTATGGGGTGTTCCTTATTGTAATTATAGTATAATATATCCCAAAACCCTATTCTAATTATAGGCCCCTACATTACCCCCTAAACCCTAAACCCTAAACCCTTAGGATTAACAATTACTTGAGACAGGATGCTTCTCGTGGCTTCGCCCACCGTCCTTCGTCCCAGCGCGGTCCTCGAGCCTCTACCCGAAATCCTGAGCCATGTATAGGCACCGCTTAATAATGAGAACAGCGTTTGGGGGTATATTTTACTATAAGAGCCACGCTTTAGGGTTTAGTTAGGGTTTAGGGTTTTGGTGTATATTAACTATAATGATAATAAGGAACCCCCAAAACCCTATTCCTATTCTAACTATTAAGACCCTACATGATGCTGCGAGGTGCGGTTTATTGCACGCCCAGCACCGGCTACATCGACTGGAACCCGGAACCGGGGACAGCGTGAGGCGATGTCGGAGGGTTTAGGGATGAGTATTGTCTGCGAAGACGGAGCTCTCATCTATTCAAGTCATGCTGGGCCCTCAGGCAGCATAACACGGTAATATCAGACATGCGAACCAAGTTGAACCCTCTTAGCGTGGACTTGAGAGTCCCTACACCCTAAACCCTAAACCCTAAACCGTACAGCTTCTGGCTTGGAGTTCAGTCCCTGGGTGATTGGCAAAGGTCTGCATCTTCGGATTTAATGTAGGGTTTAGGGTTTAGGGTTTCTGCATCTTCGGATTTTATATGGGGCCTGAATAATTACCAATCCTATTTGTTTGGGGGTTCCTTATTATAATTATAGTATATTGGGGCCTCAAAGCCCTCTTCTAATTATGAAGGCCCCTACATTCGTTGATTGTTGGGGGTTTAGGGTTTAGGATCCTAGACCCTGAGCCCTAAAGCCAAGCGACCGACGGGTTCTGAGTTTGTGGAGCTCTACTTGGAGGTTCATGCGTAGGTATAAGTATGGTTATAAGTCCCCTAACATGGGTTATAATACTACTTACCCTACTTATAACCCCATTGATAACTACCCATGAACCTCCAAGTATGAGTAGTTCTCTAAATTGGGGCCCCTTTTTAGGTCCCAAATGTAATACGGCACCCTGAAAAAAAGGACCCTAAACGGCACCCTAATTTAGAGAACTACCCCTATGGATTCATAGGATTCTAGAAGTTCAACAGGCCCTCAACCCTAAACCCTAAACCCTAAGTGTAAATCCACAGGTCGAACCCAGAAACCCTAAAACATCCTAGAAGGGCTTTGGGTTTGGGGTTTAGGGTGGAGGGTTCAGGGTCTAGGGTTCAGTCGGACGTTCGTCGGGTCTAGGGTTTAGGGCTTAGGGTTTGGGGTTTAGGGTGTCTGATTTTTGGCTATTCTGGAGCTGTTTGAAAAAGGTCTTCAAAAAACAAACAACCCTGGATCCAAACCCGCCGATAACGCTAAACCCTGACCTCCAGGAGGGATCTGGTCCATAACGGAGCAGATGGTGGTCTTGAGAAGAGTCTGCCGAAATCTGACCGGATGGTGCTCTAGACAAGAGTCTGCCGGAACCTCCTCCCCGTTAATCCGTCTCAGTCACAGCCGAGAGTGGATCCACGTCCGAAGGCATATTTCGTTCTCTTGGAAGTTGCAGACTACTCACTTCCTACACCCTAAAACCTAGTTTGGTTTAGGGGTTAGGGTTTAGGGGTTTAGGGTTTAGGGGTTTAGGGTTTAGGGTTTAGGGCCTCAGCCCTACACCCTAAAACCTGAACCCTAAACTCTAAACCCTAAACCCTAAACCCTAAACCCTAAACCCTAAACCCCCCTACCCCCCTAAACCCCTAAACCTGCACTCTGAAGCCCCAGACCCCTGAACCCTTACGTAAAGCCCTATAAAACGGCGGAGAGCTTGCCTGAAAGGAGGCAAGGCTTGGGGCTTATAGGGCACACACACACACCCTAATACAGGGGCCTAAAGAACTACCTATATCATTTTGGGAGTTCCTGGTTATAATTATTCTAGTATGATATACCCCATGACCCTATTCTAATTATTAAGGCCCCCTGCATTACTTGCTGCTGTCCCTGCTGCGCCTTGAAAGTTTTGGGGCTTTGAGGATTTGGGTTTTCAGGATTTGAATTTTGGAGTCGTGGGTTTCAGAGTTTACGGTTGGGGATCCGAGCGTTCAAAGCCTGAACTCTGCTTTCTGGCAGCTTTAGGTACCCCAAACCCTAGACCCTTCCACCCCCTTAATCCTAAACCCGAAAAAACCCTAAACCCTAAACCCTAAACCCTTTTTCAGGATTTAGCTTTTGGACTCTTCTGAACTTCAGCGAGATCTGCAACCCGGGGGTCCCCGGGCCCCACTGGCTTACTATAGAGGCCTGAAAAAGGGCTTCGGGTTAGGGTTTAGGGTTTAGGGTTTAGGGTTTAGGGTTTAGGGTTTAGGCTTCGGGTTAGGGGCATTTAGAGGGTTTGGGGGTTTATTTAGGGTTATGCTTACCCATCGTATTGCTTGGCTCCTTGTCGGGTTATACTATCCCCAAAGATCCGTTAACGATTCAGCCCCTTATAATCCTACTTTTGAACTGTAGAAACATGGTTCGTGCAGTCAAATAGCAGCAATAAGCACGTGCATGGCTTGCTACTCTTGCGTACGAGTACACCTCTGTTTTTGCTTGTTGGTTTGCTTGCTTGCATGTCTTATTTCAGCCGGTCTGCTGCTGACCCCGGCATGCAGAGGACTAGACTTAGGGTTTGGGGTTTGCCGGATTTGAGAATCGGGGTTAAGGGATTTCAACCTGATTCGATGACCACTCTTGCTGTGAAGCTGCTGCTTTGGAGTAGCCTGTGCGGCCAGCTCTCCTAGTGATGAGGTTTAGAGTTTTAGGGTTTAGGGTAGCCTGCAGGTATTTCATAGGCTGTAGGTTGCAGACGTTGTGCCTGATATGGTGAAACCGAAACGCATGAAAGAATAGTAACAGTCAGTCTTTTCTCATGGTCGAACCCGAAACCTTAAACCCTAAACCTTAAGCAACGCAAACAACGCACTGATCTGGGTCGAGCTTTAAACCCTAAACCCTAAACCCTAAACCCTAAACCCTAAACCCTAAGCCCTAAGCCCTAAGCCCTAAGCCCTAAGCCCTAAACCTAAAGCCCTAAGCCCTAAACCTAAACCCTTCCCTGCGGCCAAGGGGCAACCTGAATCCTAAAATTCTCGAAGTTTGATCCCCGCTGGGAGGATCTAAAAAGTAGATCCCCCATCTAAAAAAGTAGATCCCCTAATTTGGGACCCTAACTACTAAAGGGTACTTTATAGGAACCCCCTTAAGGGGATTAGGGTTTAGGGTTTAGGGTTTAGGGTATTTGGGACCCTAACTAATTAAGGGTACTTTATAGGAACCCCCTTAAGGGATGAGGGTTTAGGGTTTAGGGTATTTGGGACCCTAACTACTAGAGGGTACTTTATAGGAACACCCTTAAGGGATCTACTTGTTGGATCCTTCCGGGGGTCTGGGTTGGTACCTCCGATCACGGATGCTCCACGAAGGCTAGGACGTCGAAGCTCTAAGTATCTGTCTGCATTTGTCCAGGCTTTAGGTTTTTCTTAATTGTCCACCATTTAAGATTTATACGAGATCACGAGATCGTGATAAGGAGCCCTCCAAAGGCAGGTTCCTTAGGGTCCAGGGGGAAGTCACAACACAAGCCATCAGCATGAGATCTGAATAGTTGGCTGTTGTGCAAACGACAGAGCAGTGTCCCCATGTATTCATCGATGTGGGTGGTTGTCAAAATTATGGCCCCTTTTTGGGTCCTTATTATAATACGGCACCTATTATTTAGGGTACCCCAAAAAGGACCATAATTTTGACAACTACCCATGTGTGTGTTCTGCCTGAAGTTATGAAGCTATGAATATGAACGAAGAGCTGGTCTGGCATGCACACGGAGGCTCTTTTGACTTGGCAGGTTTGCATAGTACCTGCTATGACCCGACCACAGTCCTTCTTTCTAATCCGACTTGCCTGACCCAAATGTATATAGAACCTAAGAGAACCCTAAACCCTTAACCCTTAACCCTTAAACCCTAAACCCTAAATGTCAGCATCCCCATCATGCGCTCCCTAGGTCAAGAATCACAGAAAGTCAAGAGAACGTCCAAGCAATGTGACAGCCAGGACGAGGGTCAGGCCGACAGCCTGTGGTGTTCGCGTCTCGAGGGTAACACAGGTATAGGGACATGTATAGTCACCAACACTAGTCGCTAGGGCTCCTGATTATAGATGCCCTATAGCACCGCGGCAGCGGAAGAAACCCTATTCTAGTTGTTAAGGCCCCTATGTTAGGTTTCAGCCTAGGGTGGTCTTTGGACAGGATAAGACTACAGGGGTCACGCTGTTGTTTTGTGGATGTTGATGCAGGTCTGCTTGCGGCCTTGCAGGAGGACTATACAAAGCAAATCACCTCATCCTAAACGCAAATTTCCTTCTTATCCTGCTACGTGGTACTACGAGGAGTTTCGTTTTGTTCCTATCGGTATCGCCAAATTTACACTTATGCAAACTCCGAACGCCTTGTCTAGACCCATCACAGCCGTAATGTAGACCATACTTATTTGACAACAGCTACCACACGAAGGACCGTCCGAGCTGTTCCAGCTTCTATTGACGGCCACGCAATGTTCAGGGTTCAGAGTTCCGATTTTGAGGGTTTTGGGCTTTGAGGTCAGGATTTTCCTAAACCCTAAACCCTAAACCCTAAACCCTCAACCCCAACCCCTTTTCAGAGTTTTATGGATGATCGCGGAGCAGGTAAGCATGTTTGCGAACAGGCCCAATAGTAGTTCCTTTTTGGGGTTCATATATAGAATCCTATAAGGTAATCCCGAAAAGGAACTACTATGGGGCCTATGGGTAAGCCCTAAACCCTAAACCCTAAATAATAGTTGCCCCGGGCAAGTATGCTCAGCGGGCCTTCGATCGAGCTCAAACGACAACAGCAACTCAGTCGTTTTTTGGGTTTAGCGTTGGGTTCGGATTTAGGGAAAAAAGAAAAGAAAAAAAAACAGAAACAGAAAGAAGAATAGGGGTTATATTGCAGGCTTTTTATCGGGGGGCTCTATGAGGGCTCTATACATACAGGTCTGAATTTTGAGGCTTCTGGTGCTGGGTTTCAGGATCTAGGGCAACAGCCCGGGACCCTAAACCCTAAACCCTTAAACCCGTAAACCCCTAAACCTCTAAACCCTAAACCCTAAACCCTAAACCCCTAAACCCTAAACCCAAAACCTGTAAGTTAGTGCTCCGTTCCATGCTCTCCGATCCTGGCAGCAGTCACGTTTGCCCGTTCCATCCTTGCCATCGCCCCATGAAAAAACACTATGGGTCGAATCGGATCCTGCATGCCGAATTCAACGCATTGTTTCAATCGGTCAACTCTGACTCCCGGAAAGTGCAATCTGCCACCGCGTGGCTACTGGAACGATCTGAGGATGGGAGTGAGCTTCGCCGGCGTTGAAGTGCTCTATGGATCCCAGCTTAGGGGTTCAGGGTTTAGACTTAGGGCTCAAAGCCTACTGCATCCCAAGTTCTTGTCGCCAAAGCTTAAACCCAAAACCCATTGTCAGCCGGGCCGGCTGTATGCTGATGCACCTGCCTCTATGACTCTAAACCTGGCAGATGGAAAAAGGGTTTGGGGTTCAGGCTTTAGGGTTTTTAGGGGCTTACCCTCAAAGTATATCCTTCAGATTCCTGAACCCCGAAGCCCTGAGCCCCTGAAAAGGTAAACCCCTAAACCCTAAACCCTAAACCCTTAACCCTCACCCCTCATCCCTAAACCCTCATCCCTAAACCCTAAATCGAACCCCTCAAGAATCCCCGGGAGCTGAAGACCCAATGCCCCTGAAGGCTTGATGCAACCTGACAGCAAGGTTATGTGTGTGTATATATATATATATCTATCTATACATATGTATATATGGTACCCCCCAATATACATATATATAAATATATATATATATAAAGATATGTACATATATATATATATATAGGGTAGGGTTAAGGGTTTAGGGTTTATATATATATATATATAATATGTAGAGGGCTGAGGGCTCCTGGTGAAGAACACGAAATCCTGCAACCCAAGCCGACGGATGGTAGCGATCTGAACACTATACTCCTTCGGCGTCGATTGAACGGTTTAGGGTTTAGGGTTTAGGGTTTAGGGATATATTTCTACAAAGCCGAACTGCTAAACCGTCTTGGCGCTATATCAGCAAGTAATGTTCTGAATGGATCCTGGGGAAGTAAGCGGGGTAAGCCTAAACCCTACACCCTAAAAAGCCGGCTATTGGGGTTTAGGGTTTAAGGTTTAGGGTTAAGGGTTTAGGGTTTAAAGTTTAGGGTTTAAGGTTTAGGGCTTAGGATTTGGGGGAGGTAGCGCCGAACGGAGACGCTCCTATTGTGGTGCAATTGTACATTGGTAGTTTTCTAAATTTGGGTCCTTTTGGGGGTCCTTTTTATAAGAGTGTCGTACTATATTGGGGAGAAAAACGGACCCTAATTTAGAGAACTACCCACATGCCCCCGTTTCCGAGGTTCGCCTGCTGTCTCAACTGCAGTATTTCAACACGTCCAAGGTTCCCCAACCGCTGGCCCACTTCAGGGTTTAAGGTTGAATCGAAGGGCCTGAATAGTGAGTGAGACTATTCCTAAGGGTCTTGGGGTTTAGGGTTGAGGGTTTGGGGGATCCCTCAACCTCAAATCACCTACTGCAAGGCTCACAAGTAGATAGACTCAGGGTCATAGGTACCCCTAGCTCGGATTAGGGTTCAGGGGTTAGGACGAAGTCTGGTCAAGGTACTCATGACTTCATTAAACCCCAACGTGTCCGTGGTAACCCTAAACCCTAAACCCT
>CAJNDV010032541.1:70169-86243 GCA_905221635.1 Symbiodinium sp. CCMP2456 | reverse complement strand
TAGGGGTTTAGGGATTAGGGATTATAGGGTTTAGGGTTTAGGGTAACAAGTAGAGCGAACCTATGCGCCGAGGACAGCCACGGTGGTGTCTCGCCAGGCGGACGCCGATCTCGTCTCAGGGCTTAGGGTCTCAATCCCTAAACTCCAAAGCCTAAGCCGTAAACCCTATAATCCCTAAACCCTATAAGCCCTAAACCCTAAAAGCCCTAAACCCTAAACCCTATAATCCCTAAACCCGAAAGTCTCGTCATACAGATGTTTCGAATTGCTTAGATAGCCAAAGGGAGAAATTTAAACTTTTTGGCCTTGTATATTAGGTCTACCCTAAAAAGTTTGAACTTTTTTGGACCTGGTTTTTGAAGAAGAGACATTGAAGCCCGGTACATTGAAGACATGGCGCTTTGGGAAAAGAGGCAGCGATTCTTGTCGAGCTCAATCCCTAAACTCCAAAGCTTAAGCCGTAAACCCCATAATCCCTAAACCCTAAACCGTGTAGTGTTCGGCCCCCCCCCCTTGCTGGGCCCTGCATGGTGGAGGCTGTTGCGAAAGCCTCAGAGGAGGCGCTACGAGCGAAATCCGAGGCAGACGAGGCGCGGAGACCTGGGTTTTACAGTAAACCCCAAAAAAGTTGGAAACCGGAGGGGCTTTAGGTTTTCAGGGTTTAGGGTTTCGGGTTTAGGGTTCAGGGGTTTAGGGGTTTAGGGGTTTAGGATTTAGGGCCCGGGTTTAGGGTCTTAGGGTTTAGGGTCCGGGTTTAGGGTTTAGGGTTCAGGGTTTGGGGTTTAGGGTTTAGTTGCTTAACCTTTACACCCTGAACCTTGAAGCCCTAAACCCCAAACCAAACTAAACCCCAAACCTAAACCCTATAAGCCGCAAAACCCTGAACCTTCAGGGACAATAGGAGGGACCCCTAGAAGGGACCCCAATCCAAATACCCTGTATATCCCTTATATATATATATATATATATATACCCCTTATACAGTCTCATAAACCCCTTATAGAGAACCTCAAGGGTCCCTTTAAGGGTCCCTCCTTTAGTCCCTTGAGAACCAAAAACCCCCTGACCGGGCAAGGCCTTAGCTCGCGCAGCTGCCTCCGAGGACTCTTCAGCATTTGAGGGCCTTTAGGGTCTTTGAGGGCCTTGAGGGCCTTTAGGGTCTTCAGGGCCTTCTTCAGGGCCTTTAGGGCCTTGAGGGCCTCTAGGGCCTTTGAGGGCCTTCCGGGTCTTTAGGGCCTTTGAGGGCCTTTCAGGGCCTTTAGGGCATTTAGGGCCTTTGGGGCCTTTAGGGTCTTTAGGGGTTAAGGGCTTTCAGGGCCTTGAGGGCCTTTAGGGTCTTTAGGGGTTTAGGGTGTCAGGGCTTTGAGTTTATGGGTCTGGGGAGGAGTTCAGGGCTCAGGGTCCAAGAGTTCAGCGCTTTGGGCTTAAGCTGCAAGAGCTGAGGGCTGGTGGGGCATGGATGTCAGTTTCTAGTTTAAAACGGGCTAAAAGGGGCCTTAATAATTCGAATAGGGTTTTGGGGTCTAACATACTATAATTATGGTAAGGAACCTGCAAAATAGTAAAACCCTAAACGCTAAACCCTAACTCAATTTAGGCACCGGGATAGATTATAACCATCATTGTGTGGTGAGGCTGGCTTGGGGTTGGGAGTTGAAGTCGGCGGACTCATGGCTTGGGGTTTGCAGTCAGGGCTTCAGGTTTAGGGTTTAGAGTTTAGAGTTCAGGGTTTCGAGTTTAGGGGGGTTCAGGGTTTAGGGCATGGGTTGCGCGCAATAGTTGACACGGTCGTTGAGTTCGTCGTTGCCATGTTTGGTGATGAAGCTGTGAACCTAAACGGCTGCAGCACATCACAGCTTTTTGTCAGCTGTTCAAGGTCAACAAGGCTAGTGGATCCCACGATCTCAACCACGAGAACGACATTATACTAACCCCTCCAGCTTCTGCGAAAGATACATAGATGGACAGACATACAGACAGGCAGACAGACAGACAGACAGACAGCTAGATAGTTAGGCGGGCAGGTAGATGGATAGATAGATACATAAACACATAGGTAGTTATACAGTACGGAAGATAGTGTGCGCATGTATGCAGAAGTATTTCTACATTATACATGCGCATGTATTCGGGTTATGTGTATATGACAAAGCAGTGCTTCTACTGTCCTGTCTCAACGTCCTCACATCATTCCATGCTGGCCCTCGCATTTTCCCTTGGCGCCGTCCGCGGCGGCCTTGCCATCTTCTTGTGGTACGGCCATCGCATCCGGAGAGCTGAAGAACAGAGGAGGACCCAGGATGCTAATGCTGTAGAAGGAGACGAGGACCCGTCGAAGACCTGTAACGAGGAAGGGGGCAAGGCAGCAGCAACCTCTGCATTTCAGACAGCGTTCATCTGGTCCCACCCGCGATCATTGAGCACCGTCTTGATGCGATCCCTGGCAGAACTGCAGTCGATCGCTACCGTTGTGGAACCGTTTATGTATCCGTTTCAAGTCGATGTGGGGGCATACCACGGGGTGGAAGAGAAGCCTCCGACATACGAACAAGCACTTCACAGTTTGAAGAGCGGACAGCTTTTGTCGGCGCCTGCTTCTTCATCTTCTTCGGCTCACCTGCGTTTGCAAGTCGTCAAAGATATGCCTTGCCGCGGCGGCTTGAAGACCTTGGACATGGTTCTGAGCTCTCTGCCTGGGGCTAAGCACGTGATCTTGTTCCGACATCCACACCGAGCTGTGAAGTCTTACCTGCATATCGCTGACTAGCCTGTGGAGCTCATGAGATCCGACATTTCCTACTCCGGGCTGGTGGAATACGCGGAACGTTTGACGTCACAGCTCGGAGGCGACAACGTGCTCTTCGTCTATTCAGAAGAGCTCATCAGAGACCCGCCATCCGCTTTGAAGTCCATTTGCGAATATCTCGGTGTGCAGTACAGCTCGAACATGTTGTCATGGGAGTGTGGCGCTCCGAAGTCATGGGGAGATTGTGACACAGTCTATGAAGGCTGGTTCGAGAGCGTGTTGAAAAGCACCGGCTGGCAACAACAGCCAGATCTCGACTTGGACCCAGTCCTCCCGGATGATGTGGACGGCCTTGAAAAGGAGTTCATTCTAGAGAACATGTCACCGTTCCAGACGCTCTTGGGCTTTTATCTGCGACAAAAAGGCCTGCGGAGGATCCCAGTCTTCGGCGACGCGGATTGAGTTGAAGGCTAAGGTTACTCGTGTTCGCATTTAGGGGCTTTAGTGTAGGGCCCTAAATAATTACCACTACTGTTTTGAGGGTTCCTTATTATAATTATAGTGACTATTATAGTGTATTTGACGTAGTGTATTAGACCGCAAAACCTTATTTTTAATTATTAAGGCCCCTATAATATGATATATGGGTTTTATGGGGTCACCTTTGTTCGAGTTTAAAGTTCAGGATGGTGGAGGGACTCTCCATGGGTGTGTGCTCTCTCAGACTGCCGAAGGCAGTCGAAGAGTCTAACGCTTCATAATGTAGGGTCTAGGGGTGCGGGTTCAGGAACCTGATTAAGAAACTTTGGTCCCATAACCTCAAGAGTATTCGGATCCATATTTTGCAGGACTTTCATAAGGGCCCAAAGTTTCTTCGTCAGGTTCCTATATGAGCGCTCCTGCAAACTCACAAACCGCCGTCGGAAAGCCCTTTGTTGGAGCTCAGGGTTTAGGGAGTAGGGCTCAGGGTCTAGGGAGTAGGGTTTAGGGTCTAGGGTTTTTAGGGCTCAATGTAGAGCCTCCACAAATTACCTGTACTCTTCCTGAGGGTTTCTAGCTATGGTTATAGTATTATAGCATACTTGAAGGCCTTTTTCAAGTATTATAGCATACTTGAAGGCCCTGAGACTCTGTAAGTAAGGTTATAAGTAAGGTTGTAACTACGATGACCCCATTGAGGGGACTCACAACCCCAAGTATAACCCTACTGACTAAGTCCCTGCCTGAGCCCTTAAGTAATACCTTATAGGGGCCTTAAGAATTAGGATAGGGTTTGGGGGTATATTATATTATGATTATAGTAAGGAGCCCCCCCAAAACCCCATTCTAATTATTTTAAAGCCCCTGCATTACCTCCCCCTACAACCGGGGCCTTGCGTTTGGGGTTTGGGTTTTTGGGGGGCTCTAAGGCCTTGAAGATCCAGCCGGGCGCGTCGCCGGGCATGCGGCCATTAGGGTTTAGGGTTTAGGGCTTTAAGGGTTTAGGGTTTAAGGGTTTAGGGTTTAGGGTTTTAAGGGTTTAGGGTTTAGGGGTTTAGGGTTTAGGGTCTAGGGGTTTAGGGTTTTAAGGGTTTTAAGGGTTTAGGGCTTTTAGGGTTTTAAGGGTTTAGGGGTTTAGGGTTTAGGGTCTAGGGCTCCCAGAACTCACATCCAAGACGCTTTCGACAACCTCAGGGGTACACTAGGGTTCCATGATAGAGACCCCGTTAAGGGTACTTTAGGGTTCTGTAATAGTAATAGGGTTCCCTTTGAGGGTAAATTTGGCTTCCGTAATTTATGTAACTAAGATAGGAGCCGGAACAATTACAGATACTATTCCTGAGCACCCCCAAAAACCCTGTTCCAAGTATGAGGCCCCAACACTAACGGACAGCGGTTTAGGGTTTAGGGGTTATGCAACCCTTGTGACACCCTGAAACATCCATATGGTTGCAGGAACGCTCCGCTTAACCCATCTAGCCAACTTAACGACGGAAGTTGGCTGCAGGAGGCTGAGGCTAATGTCCTTTCTTGAACCCTTCTCACTATACCCACCCCTGAACCTTAAACCGATCTGCCCCAATGAACAAACCTAAATCCTGTACGTTTTAACCCACAGCTTCATCCCAGAAGTATCCTACTAACCATCTTGCGGCCACGTCGATTGAAACTCCACAATCTGATCTCAAATTATACGAAAACGAACTATAACTAGCCATCCCAATTCAACCCCATACCCCCGAAGCCCTGACGGATGCCTTTCGTAGTGTGCTGGCGCGAGGAAGCACGTGTGCAGGTTGAGGCCATCTGCCACGAGTATGTGCGTGGGTTTCGGTGTTGTGTGTTTTGGGGTTTCGGTGTTGCGACGTTTTGGCTTTAGATGTTTCAGGGTTTGGGGTGTTTCCAGGTTTAGGAGTTTAGGGTTTAGGTGTTTCAGGGTGTAGGTCTGTCGAGGTTTCGGGTTTAGGGCATTAGACCCTAAACCCTAAACCCCTAAAGTTTGTATGTAGGGTTCAGAGTTTCGAGCTGGAAGGTCGGGGTGTAAAGAGTGAAGGGCTCGGTTGGGATGTCTTAAGATATTATACGGGCCTAGAGAATTCGGTTTAGGGTTTAGGGTTTAGGGTTTAGGGAATTACCTTTACTTTTTTCGGGGGGATTCCTTTCTAGTAAAAGAATCTCCAAAACTCTATTCCAATTATTAAGGCCCCTATATTAAACTTGCGCTTCTGGCAGTTCCTGGAAGCGCCGTAGATCAATAGCAGCTACTTGAGGAAACATGCCGGACAGCAGGTATCGGGTATGATTTACCGTAAACCCTAAACCCTAAACCCTAAACCCCTAAACCCTAAACCAGTTACATACCCTACACCCTAAGCCCTAGTCTCGAAGCCCTACAGAAACCCCCAAGCGCTTTAAGCTTTCGAGGCTTTCAAGACCATGGAGACGCTGGTTAAGGACGTGTTAGGGCTTAGGGTTTAGGGTTTAGGGTTTAGTAAGATCTTCGCAACGTTCAACGGCGGGGTCGAGTTCAAAACCATGCTGAAACCTAATTAAAACATATTAAATCCCCAAAAGATAGAAGCCCGAAGAAAAGCACAAACGATTCCTTCCGGTTCCTTGTGATTGTATATGAGTTTAGGGCGCCCCTAGTAATCAAACCCGATCCCTACCTAAATGCCCAAACCTAGCAGCCTTCCCCCCATCGCAGGTCCGTCTAGCTGAGAAGGACTCCGCCAGTTACCGGGCTTTGGGGCGCTTACTTGGCGGTTCATGGGTAGTTATTAATGGGGTTATAAGTAGGGTAACTATGATTATCACTTATAACTTATAACCCATGTTAGGGGATGTATAACCATACCTATAGCTTCCCATGAACCTCCCTCCGAGTAGGCCTTGCATAGAGCTTTAGGTTTTCAGAGTTGAGCCGTTTTTTCCAGGTAGTTATTTGGGAAGTTGCTCAAGTTCCCGCCTATTGGGCTGAAGAGGATCGTAGTTACCAATATTTTTCGAAGGCTTGGAAGTGGAAACCTAGTTTAGGGTTTAGGGTTTAGGGTTTAAGGGTTTAAGGGTTTAGGGTTTAGGGTTTAGGGTTTAAGTGTTTAGGGTTTAGGGCTTGAAGGTGGAAACCTAGTTTAGGGTTGAAGTTTTCGGGCGTGTAGACGGGAAAGCCTAAACCCCAAGCCTTACTTCCTCAACCCTAAACCCTAACTCCTAAAGCCTAAGCCCTAAACTCCTAAATCCTAAGCCGGGCCTTACGGTGCCTTTCAGGTCAGCCTAATCCCTACACCTAAACCGTAAACCCTAAACCCTAAACCCTAAACCCTAAACCGCAACCTGAAGCCCGCCAAATGGAGACCCGACTGATAAGTTTCAGAAAAGGGGGGACGAGCCTCCACAAAAAGAGCCCAAACTTTTGGAAGAGGTTCCCAAAAGAAGCGTCCCGGTTCAGTTCAGGGTCCAGGGAACCCTAAATCCCGAATATTGAGGGTTTAGGGATTTAGGGTCTGGTTCATGGGCCAAAAACATCAAAAAGAGTGCATGAAAAAAGCCACGGCTACTGCTGTCGTAGGATCTTATCAGTCTACAACTGTAATAAAGGGCTCGAAATAGTTAGTACCAGTATCCCTTTATAGTCCCTAATATAATTATATCAGAGTAAAATATACCCCATCTCCTGTTCCAATAATTAAGGCGTTTAAATTGCCCAAAGCGAGCGCACTCGTGAAACCTGAAAATCTTTCGAACCTGAAGGCGTGTGTGCGCCTTTCTTTCTCCCCAGGTTTGGAACTCCAAACCCAATAGCTTTACGCGAGGAAGCCTCTTTGGCCCCGTTGCGCTCACAACTCGCGAAGGCAGCGACTTCCTGCCTACGTCCTTAGGTAGACGAAGCATAAGCCGTTTGCGGGTTTAGGGTTGCCGGCATCGAGTTTCGGTTTCAATCTTAAACCTCTCCGCGATTGCTGCAGTCACTAAGACCCAACAAGGAACTCGCTATAAGCCCCAGAACGCTCGGGAGGCCCTTTGAAAAGACTGGCGCAGTCTCTCCGCAACCCTAAACCTAAACCCTATAACCAGCCGTCACTGGGCTAGGCTTCTTAGCAAAAGACGAAATCTGAGTCTAAAGATGTCGGTCCCCATCCAAACTTTATAGCTCAAGAATAGCCCTTGAATTAAGATGTACGCTGGCTCTCAGGGTATGTCGAAGGAGGCTTCCCAAAACTTTAGGAGCGTAGACGTTTTGGGCAGAGGTGTGTTTCCATGACGAAATGCTTTCTCGTAAGTCCCACCATGCCCGAAGCCGAAACCCTGATCCTTCAACCCTACTCAAAAGCCACGTTTACATGAAAGTGAGGTTCGAATCAAGGTAGCTAGCTATGGTCAGAATTATGAACATGATCCCGACTGAGGAGCTTTTGCGGTAGGCGCGGTATATATATATATATACACATATATATATATATATGTATACCGTATACAGCTACCTACATAGTTATATATTTATGTATATATATATATATATATATATTACCCAGAAGGACTCAACTCAGAATCCTCAAGTCGCCCTTGCCAAGGCCTCCCAGTCGGCGAATGAAAACCGGATTCTCTCCACGTCTCTACAAGACCAGCTTGCTGTCGTGCCTTGGGCAAGCCTTCAGACGGGCTTGAGTTGATTAGGGTTTAGGGTTTAGGATTTAGAGGATGGAGGGTGGCTCAAGGGGGGCGGGTCCTAGGGAGCCTTAGGGAGCCTAAGGGAGTACTAGGGAGAAGGATTGCTGTGTTATATACCCCCCTGTCACTATCATCTGCAACTCCCAAATCCTATCTGAACCCCTAAACCCTAAACCCTAAAACCCCAAGACCCTAAACCCCAAAACCCTAAACCCCAAAACCCTAAGCCTAAGCCCTAGGTTCAGGGTTTGGCCCCTTCCTTATAAGGATTCCATGAGTTGAGGAGTTTTCAAGTTACTTCAGGCTTTGGGGTTTAGGGCTCAGGATTAGGGTTTGGGGTTTAGGCAAGCAGTCATGGGACAAGGGCTTAGGGTTTTAAGGTTTAGGGAGTTGGGGTTATAGGGTTTACCCCTAACGTTACTTGAAGGGCTTGGGGCTCAAGGGTTCGGGGGTTTAGGTTTTAGGGTTGTAGGGTTTCTCAAGGTGGTTTCTATAAGGATTCTAGGGTTTAGGGTTTAGGACGGTTTAGGGTTTAGGGTTGTAGGGTTTAGGGTTTTAGGGTTTAGGGTTTTAGGATTTAGGACTTTAGGGTTTAGGATTTAGGGTTGAGGGTAAGAGTTTAGGGTCCAGGGGTGCAGGGCTTAGCGGTGTATCGCCAGCCCATGCGCGGTTTCAATACGCAGAGTTCTCTCACCTCGAACACGCAGCCTCAAACTAAAGCTACTAAGGGCGGCAAAGAACACCCTAAACCCCAAACCCTAAACCCTAAACCCCAAACCCTAAACCCTAAACCCTAAACTGCGGGTGTTCCCAAACCTGATGAGGCAGGGGTTGTCCTTCTTAGGGCGTTTTTCTTTTGCAAAGTCCTAGGATGAAGGGCTCTATGCAAGGGCCTGCTCGGGCCGATGTCACTATCATCTGCAACTCCCAAATCCTATCTAAGCGCCTAAACCCTAACCCCTAAACCCTAAACCCCAAAACCCTAAGCCCCTGGGTTCAGGCTTTGGGGTTTAGGGCTCAGGATTAGGGTTTGGGGTTTAGGCAAGCAGTCATGGGACAAGGGCTTAGGGTTTTAAGGTTTAGGGAGTTGGGGTTATAGGGTTTACCCCTAAACCCTAAACCCTAAACCCTAAACCCTAAACCTATGGGACAATCCGGGAGCCGACCACTTGCGGATGAACCACAGAAAGAACGAGATGACGGCTCAGAGTCACTGAGGAGATCTGTACTGTCTCCAGAGCCCATCAGGATCCTCTAACATAGGGTTTAGGGTTTAGGGTTTAGGGTTTAGCGCTTAGGGCTTAGGGTTGAGGGTTTAGGGCTTAGGGTTTAGGGTTTAGCATTACAAGGACCAGGGACACGCGGTGCACTTGGCGAATAGACCTTACCAAGAGCCTTCCGAAATGGTGTGCCCCGATCCTGACAGGTCTGCGAAGCCCGAGTTGACACATCACAGGAAGCCAAAGGCCTTACCCTTAGGGTTTAGGGTTTAGGGGTTTAGGGTTTAGGGTTTATAACTACCCATGAACCTCCAAACCCTTAACCCTAAACCCCTTATAACCCCATTCTAATTTACCCTAAACCCTAAACCCTAAACCCCTTATAACCCCATTTTTAACTACCCCTGAACCTTCAAGTAAGCAACCGAGCGCGCGCCTTGGGCATATCTCCCACGGCACCTCAACCCTCTTACAAAATGTCACGGGGTAATATGGGACTTTCCGAAAATTTGGGTACCTTATTTTGGGGTCCTTATAATAAGGATCCTATTATTTAGGGTACTATGTTAGGGTCCCCTATTTTCGGAAACCCCCATATGTAAAAAAGACCTTGCGCTGTTTGTTTATTAGCGGTTGCCTACTGTACTCAAAACATGGCTCTTGTCAATCAGGTTCATGTGCCCAGCAAACTCGAGCAGTTTGGGATCGCAGCTTCGCTGCGCTGTCATGTTGTGAATATCCGGTACTTGGATGTTCATGGGTAGTTATAATTGGGTTCATAAGTAGGGTAACTATAATTATAACCCATATTGGGGGACTTATAACCATACTTATAAGTGCCCATGAACCTCCAAGTAGTGTTGATTGGAACTGTCCAACCTGTCTGTCTTGTAAACGTGAAATGCAACTCGTGAACAGGAAGACACCCATTGCAGGTCGGGCATTTGTTTTTGTTGCACCATCAAACTACACAATAATGTTGCAAACCGCGAATGCATAATGAATCCGTTGGGTTGGTAGAGGCACATGCGCCCTCGGGATATCAACGCGGACATCTTCCTGCATCATCCGAAGCCATTCCAACTGACGGCTCCAGAGGCTGCTGTTTCATCAACACCAGACTTGCCTGGGATACCTACACTCAAGCACGTTGTTTGTGAGAGCTGCTTCTGTAAAGCACACAGCTTCTCACGAAGACCACACTCAATATTGCGCACAGACAGAAGCTGCGAATGGTTCTGCTTGAAACTCTCACTCCTTTCACGGCTTGCTTGCTTGGCCTGCTTATCAGCCGCGTCATTGTGAAGAATGCACCACGCATCATCGTCTGACAATGCATCCTCAATTCGCCCATGGGTTGACCGTCCAAATCTGCCAGTGAGTTCACCCCAAGCACGTTTCCACAAATCATAACTCTCAGAACGCGCCCAATCATTTTCGATCCAACCAGAAAGTTGCAACTTCCGAAACCCATCGACACAGTATTTGCTGTCTGTATGTATAAATAAATAAACATATATATACATATATATATATATATATATACATACATACATGACCACCCCTTGCAATGAGCAATGCTTGACAAATCGCATACAGCTCCGCGCGATTTTTCGTGTTCACGACCCTTGGGAGGCAGCCAGATGCAACACACACAAAATCGGGCTTACCCATGGTAGCCAACATCAAAGACCAGGAACTGAAAGCCAAGACACATGTCTTACCATACTCTGTGGACCCATCCGTGAACAAATACCTTTCATCGTCATTGACAGTGGGCGGCGGATTATCTGGCAGTGTACTAAGCAACCGGAAATGCAGAACTTGCGCATCGGGGGTAGGAAACAAGCCGGAAACCCTTGCTGCAGTTGGTTCAGGGTTTGGGTTCAGGGCTCAAGGCTTAAGGTTTAGGGCTCTAATCAGACAGCTACTGAATACTACTTAACATGTTCCCTATGCCGCTTCCTCCAGCTCTCCACGGCTAAGGCACATAAATCGAAGCACTGACGACCATAGATCCTCCATGAAACCTTGAGAGTCAGTTCAAATTTGAAGATGGTGCATAAACCCTAAACCCTAAAAGCGCAAGAGCTGTGGACGAGTCGGTCTCAAGAGGGCACATCCCCACAGCAGATCGCTTGAGCAACCAGCCACAAGATCTGGGGTGTAGGGTTCAGGGTGAAAGGAAGTCTACCTCGTTTCAAACGAGCTCAAACCCTCAGCTGCAAAACCGTAAAATCTGCAAATCTGCTCCTTCAAAGAAAGAATACCCGAATGCCCGACAAACCTGAAACCCTAAACCCTAAACCCCAAGCCGCTAACCAGCGGCAACAGAGTAAAGCTCGCACCTCAAGGCCGGAAGAGCTGTCAACAAAAGACAGCAACACGCAACATAACATAAACCAAAACCCCGGCCCTAAAACCCAAGCCCCTAAACCCTAAAATAGTCCTGAAAGATCCTACTCTTAACTATAATTCCCAAAACCCCTGAAACCCTCAAGGCTTAAACCCTTAAGCCCTCAAATCGTAGACCAGAAAAGGTGGTGAAGACTTCGGAAGCCCGCGCTGCGGCCACAGCCGAAGCCAAGGCCTTCCTGATTGGGCAAAAGACTGGCGAGCTTGGTTTCCTTAAAGGTTCCGTTAGGGTTTCGGGTTTAGGGTTTAGAGTTTTGGGTTTAGGGTTTTGGGTTTAGGGTTTTGGGTTTAGGGTTTAGGGTTTAGGGTTCCGTTACTGGAGCCTACATAGGGTTACTATGGTTTGAGAGTTCTTTAAAGGTTTACTATAAGACTGAAGCAAGGGTTCTGCAATATGGGTTTTAGGGTTTAGGGTTTAGGGTTCTGTTAAGGGCTCTTACAAGGTTTAGTATGAGACTTCCAGAAGGATTCCTCTTAAAGGTTCTTTAAAGGGTTACTATGAGACTTCTACAAAGGTTCTGCAATATCGGTTTTAGGGTTTAGGGTCTTGGGGCGGGGTGTAAGGCTTGCATGTAGAACCTATTCCGTAGGGTTCCTTCATGTAGTGATGGTACAAGATACCCCCGACGCCTACGTAGTCTAATGACTAAGGCTCATATACTGCGTTCTTTTCGATCCGGCACCGTCGGGCTTCGTTCACAGGGTTAGCGATGAGTATCAGGATGATTTTGAAGATTCCTCATCACGGCGCCGAGGCTGAGATGTCGCAGAGATTCCAGGAGCTCGCCGCGACGGTGGTCCGGCAAGGACGCATCGTCGTCCGACTTTCAACTGGAGCGCCGTGGAGCGACGCAACCCGAATGCACGGCTCGATCCAGGAGAAGGCGGAGCTGGCTGCTTGGAGGTTCATGGGTAGCTATAAGTATGGTTATAAGTCCCCTAATATGGGTTATAATATAGTTACCTTGCTTATAACCCCACTTATATCTACCCATGAACCTCCAAGTGCCTCAAGAGCATGGGTCGAGAGGGCAGCTCAGCATACCACTTCACGGCCTAATGCAGGAACCTGCTTCAGAAACCCTGGTACTTCACTTAGGCTCTTAATATGAGCCCTCATATATTGGGGTTCTAGGGCCAGGGTTACTTAATCAGGTTCCCACACCCTAAACCCTAAACCCTAAACCCTAAACCGTCTTTCATTTTTCAAACGCCAGATTGGTCCTTCGAGACACTGGCGCATCCGACTCGGGGGCTGATCGGTTGGATATGCCGGCACGATAGTTCTAGTAAGAACCATTCATCTGTATAATCATAAGAGCAATAACAATGGTAGTGGTAACATTATAATCTTTATATTCATAACAGTAGTAACAGGTATTATAATCGGAATCCTGGAGCCACTTGAGGAGGCGTGATGAGAGATGGAGGGGTCCTTCACCCTCCTGCAGCTGTAGGTTCCTGCTCGATCCTCCTGGATCCGCCAAGCCCTCCACCGCAATGGTGGAGCTCAGCCACCCGGTCAGTGCCCTCCTCCTACAATGCCCAAACCCTTCAAAGCCTAAAAATTCAGTTTTAGGCTTTAGGGACAAGGCTTTGGGGCTTTAGGGTTTTAGAGTTTGGGGTTTCGGGCCAATACGACCTCTTAATCATCATGCAACCCTTACGAAGACTTTTCATGAAGCCTGACAGCTCCTCTGTCAATGCTTCTTAAACTCTTCCAGGTAAACCGTGAACCCCCAACCGTTTAATTCTAAATCACGAAAACTTTAAGACTTATGCCCCTGAGCCCTAAAACCTGAAATTCTCGGAGAACTTCTGATAGCCAAAGGGAGAACTTTGAACTTTTTTGTCTTGTATATTAGGTCTACCCTAGAAAGTTTGCACTTTTTTGGACCTGGTTGTTGAAGAAGAGAGACTTGAACCTTCAAACCTGACACTCTAAAACCCTTAAAACCCTAAACCCTCCCGAGTCAAAAGGCCCTTACCTCTCACAGGCCCGCTGTACCGCGGCGGAGGAGCGTTGCGCGGCTGCGCACAAGGCACAGGGTCGACAGGTTTTTAAACTTGAAACCCTGATAAACACCCGTAGCTCTTTAATTCCCCGTGGGTAGTTCTCTACATCAGAGTCCCTTTTGGGGTCCCTTTCAAAAGGGTGCCGTACTATTTGGAGAGCCGACAAAAGGTGACTCTAATTTAGAGAACTACCCCCGCATACGCTTAGTTTTCAGAAGGCACCAAGGTAAGTTTGGAGAACCTCAAGATCCCAAATGGTTTAGGGTTTAGGGGTTTAGGGTTTAGGGTTTAGGGCTTATGTTTTAGAGAGCTTTAGGAAGCGGTAGGCATGGTCTTAAGCTGCAAGGGGTTGGCCGGGTTTAGGGGTTTTGGGCGGTCATTAGAGTTCAACCGATCTTTAAGGCAGAGGGCCCAGATGATTTTCGAACTTTGAGGGCTGCGGGGTTCAGGGTTTTGTGGTTTGGTGTTTGGAGTTCTCATTGTTTGCAAGTCTTGCAGGTACACTTCGTCCCAAGAGCCTGCTGGAATCTAGAACCCCCATTGAGCGACAGAGTCTTCATCATGGATCTTTGGCGACTCTGGCAAATGCTCTCAGATCAAGTTCTGTTGTGGAGTATGTCAGTAAGCTTGTATGCATGCATGCATGCATGTACGGATTTATGTATGCGCGCACATACCTGCACATCTACGTACTTCTGTGTGTAAAGACACCTTACGAGAGGGTTTGGCGTTTGGGAGCCTTCGCCGTTACGAGAACTATTTCGAGGTAATATAGGGGCCATACTAACTAACAAAACCTCAACCAGGAAGTGGAGATCTTCTCCGGACGCATCACCGCGTTGGAGAAGGAGCCGTTTATGGGGTTTCGGCAAATACGATCCGCGGTGGCCTGGACAACAGCAACAGTGCTCCCTGAAGATTGGTTCTTGTATGGTTTTCGAGCGGTTAGCACTGGGCCAGGTTATTACTGCACATTTCCTGCCTAGCTTTACCGTGAAGCCATAGACCTGTTCTTCTTAAGGCTTAAGGGCACCTATTTTTGACATCCCAGGCTTGGAGGCTTATAAGAACATCCTAAATCCTTAGCCCTTGAACGGCCTAATTAGGCCCGTTTTGGGCTTGGGGTTTAGGGTTTGTTGTCCACCAGCATCGTTTAAAGCCTTCCTTCGCTCGTTTGGGGTGTCTGGCATCTCGGGTTTCTAGGGGCCTGAAACACAAAGCCCATAATGTAGAAGCCCTAGCAATTACCTGGGTTACTCCTTAGTTACTATTGTTGTTCGAAATTTGGAATCATCATTGAAACTTTGGTCATAGGTGCTATCCAGCCAGTATGATACCACAATCCCTGAACGTTCAGGACTTCTGCTTCTCAGCTAGGTTTTGGGTCTAAGGATGCGCCATAAGCACTGACTAAAGCCTACACCATGTAGCCTACACCCCAAGACGAAAGCTGTGTGGGCAGACAAGCCTTAAACTTTCCTTAACCTCACACCCAAACAACCTTCAGCCCCCAAAACCTCCACCTCCTAGTCCCAAACCCTAAATGGGACTTTCCGAAAATAGGGGGTACCTTATTTTGGGGTCCTTATAATAAGGATCCTATTCTTTAGTGTATTATATTAGGGTCCCTATTTTGGGAAACCCCCAAATCCGAACCAGAAACAAACTTAAGACCAGGAGCGGGACGACCTCCTGGAGGAGCTGGAGGCCTCGAAATGCGAGAACCGCGCACTGCAGCAGGCGCTGCTGGCATAAGGTTTAGGGTTGAGGGTTTAGGGGTTTATAACTGCGCTTGTAAGGTGTACTAGGATTTCGCAGCTTAAGGCTTAGGTTTAGGGTTATAATGGTTTGATATAGCTTGTAAGGTGCGATCGCTTGTATTAGGATTTCAACCCTTAAGGTCTAATTAGGGTCATAGCACAGCAAAACAAAGTTTTGAGACGGGTTTAGGCCTAAACTATGACTTTCTAGGGTTTCCTGGAGTTTGGGGCTTAAGAGCCTGTTTGCGGCTTCTAGGATATTCAAACCCTAAACCTCAAGCCATAATTCTGCCCTACATCAAAAGGTTTAGAGTTTTATTTCTGGGTGCTGAGTCTTAGTCAGCAGCTGGGGCTTGCGAGTCAAGACTTCGCGGGTTCCGGTGATACAGTACTTGGAGGTTCATGGGAAGTTATAAGTATGGTTTTAAGTCCCCTGATATGGTTTATAGTTATAGTTACCTGACTTATAACCCCACCTATAACCACCCATGAACCTCCAAACCCTAAACCTTAAACCCCATAGAACCCTTTAAAGGAACCCTTAAAGGAACCCCTTATCACCCCATTTGTAACTACCCATGAACCTCCAAGTAGTGGTTATCGGATCGCGGTTTGCGCTCGGGCTGGGAAGCTGGACGGTGTGGCAGTAGCCTGGCAGTAGCAGTGGTAGCAGCCGTGGCAGTAGGAGTAGAAGTATAAGTGGGAGCAGGAGGAGTAGGAGTAGGAGTATAAGTGGGAGCAGGAGGAGTAGGAGTAGGAGTAAGAGGAG